>CAKAOI010045792.1:0-51709 GCA_916701655.1 Sebastiscus albofasciatus | reverse complement strand
TGCCTTGCCTTTATTTCTCTTTTATTACATTTCTTTATGTTTATATTAGAGCCTGTTCAATAGATGCCATCTTTAATAATCTAGTGAACAAACTATGTAATGGTGATATTGATTTTAAATTTCCTCAAACATATCTCTGGCTTTTCTGGCATTTTTATAATTTCCTGTTACTTATCGGCCAACGTACACACCAACATCGATATGTTTGTGACGAGCTAAAGTCGTCTGATGATATGATAATGAGTCCTGCGTGTGGACACTTGGCTGACGGGGAATGCAGCTCTCGCTGGATGCAACACTGGTTGCTGTAGGTAAACCCGAGAGTCCCCGTCACGTCACCCTCCCATGTCATCTCTTTTATGTACTGCCATTGTAGATATGAAGATCAATCTTCAGAGAAAGAAAAGCTGTGATAAGAGTATTTGTTTTGATGAGCAGAGATAGCTGTGGAAATCTCCTGGATGGAGATAAGGCTGACCTAGGTTATCGGTGACTTCATACATGTCTTGGAAGTCTTTCATCCTCAGGCCAATGACATCCACAAAGTCCTCCACCAGACGGAACAGCTCTTTGATGTTCGGCCCCAGCTGAGAAAACAGACACACATGAAAGTAGAATGAAAGAAAAAGGATTATGGATTTCAGTTGAATATATATTTATATATATACAGACACACACAAAAGACCTTTTATAGAAAAGCTGTGACGAACATTGTCACACCAGCTCAGTGTCACCATGTCTTTTCTTATTCTACACAGCTATGACCAACATTAATAATTAATCTTGTGCATCACAGCCAACTCTTCATTTTGATGATGAGGGGATATGCAATTAACTCGAAAGGTTTTCAGTCTCAGTTTGTTTTAAAACTCCGGGGATGCACATGAATGAGCAACACATAACGAGCACTGTGGACCTGAATAATGGGAAGACTGTAGTCCTCCTCCACGACACGATTATTTAACAACAGCGAGGACACCTCACATTTATGAGCTTCATTTACAGTCAAGTTGAGCAAGTGAAACAAGTTCAAGTTTAAGTTCAGTTAAGGAGACAAACTGTTCACTAAAGTTTACATTGAGGGGTACATCGGCACTAAATGATAAGTGCAATTACACTTTATTATACTATCAAGTGCTTCTGGTGCCAGTCTTTAATGAGCATATTGTTTTATGCTAAATGCAGTACCTGTGAGGGTTTATGGACAATATCTCTCATTGTTTTGTGTTGTTCATTGATTTCCAATAATAAATATATACATAGCAGCATGTTTTCCCACTCACATGTTGATAAGAGTATTAAATAACTTGACAAATCTCCCTTTGAGGTACATTTTGAACAGATAACAAAATGTGCGATTAATCACGATTAAATATTTGAATCGACTGAGAGCCCTGAGAAATATAAAACATTACAGCCACACTGAAGAATGATCAACCGTGATGATGTGTTTATACTAAATTATATTTATTATGCTCATGTTAGATAAGAAAAGAAAGAGCTCTTGGCATGTCACAGTAATATATATATAAATAGTATCATATAATCATTTCATAGTGACGGAACAAACGTTTTTCTTTTTGCACGCACAAATCATGTTATTTGCATTTGAAGACACTGTGCTCATTTTGAGGAGAGCAGGTTGGCTTGTTTGGCATTGTTCTGGTGCCTGCATGGTGAGAAAAGCATGGACAGCTGGACGGCTGAATGCAGGCAAAGATAGCGATGCTAGAGTGGATGAGTGCAGCAGATGGATGAGTGGGTGTTTGCGTTGACTCAGTTACTCATTAGCTATAGATATTTCTGTCCTTCAGCAGCCTTCCTCTCCCTTCTACCTGTCAGTCTGAAAAGACACAGGTGGGCTGTTTGTCCACCTGCGTCTTTGTAACAGAGTCTAACTCATCAGTTCTGCAGCTTCAGGATTGTTATTATTACCGTTCTGCTAATTACAGACGAGGTGAGAGGGCAATACTAACCAGTTGTGCTTCCTCCCATCTCTCCCTGTTCTCCTCCATCAACAGATTGCTGACTGACTGCACAAAGTTCTGCAAAACAAGAGAGAAACTGTTTCACATGAAGTCAGGTTTCCATGATAAGGCTGCTAATAGTCTGTACAGTCCTTCTCGTCAACAGATCCCATGAAAAGACCCCAACCAACAATGAATGACAAGTATTGTGTGTGTCAAAGCCTGCTGCTGTATCTCTTCTTCCTCTGAGCCATAGAGCTATATAGTTGATGACATGTTCCTTCAAGTGCATTTAAGGCGTGTCCAACTCCACTTTCTGCTAGTTAAATGGTTCATAATGTGTAATAACTTAGTCTTTTAATTAATCATAGGTGTGTTTTGGGCGTAAAAAGAATTAAACCAATCAGAGTGTCTGAATCTCCCATTCCCTTTAAGAGCCAGGTGTGCATGCACTTGGTGCATTGCTATTTAACAGATTTGGCAAATTAAAGAAGCGAGCAGTTTTCTGCAGTGAGAATATTGTTTTTTTGAAAGGCTAAATACCAACAAATATGGATTGTAGCACAATATTTTGTTAGATAAAAATGATTAAATCTTTTTTCAATTACACGATTCTTATATTGGAGTGATTATCCACTAAAGAAAATATACTTATTAATATTACATCCCATTTGCCACTAGATCCCCCTGAATGCTACACACTATACCTTTAACTGTAATATAGTTAGTTACTAACATCAGTAGACTACCAGTGAAGCCATATATCAATTCACCCTCATGTCTGCACTGCTGGGACTGTAGTATGCCCTCCTGAAGATCTCCGTCATGTTCTTCAGCACGTCCACGATGGCCAGCAGATCTCCGCTGTAGCTGGTCCCGTCGCTGGATGTCACCCTCAGCTTGGTCATCACCTCGGAAACTCCATCTCCCACAAGGCCGCGCTGTGCTTTGGACAAGTGTTCCCGAGTCTAGCAGAGAAAGTGGGTTTCTGTTAGATTTCACAATAAGTGACCCAACACCTTTGACACAATATCCCGTAGAATAATATTCAAATATACTAAAGAAACGCCATGATTAATCTCTTTATATGTTCTTTTGCTACCAGGAGTGTAAAATAAAAAACTCACCAACGTTTGTATACTGCGATAGTCATTGGAAATACATTTCATATAGGTGGGATTCTCCCAGTAGGCAATGCCCTCTTCATCCAGGCTGCAGCGGCGCAGGATGAGCCCTGTGTGAGGACACAGGAGTCCAAATCACCAAAGTGTTTCTAATCTAACTCCTAATACCATCAGTGGACATTTGCGTCTCATGGATGGGTAGCTGTGAGCTCACCCATGGCATTGGGAGGACAGCGTACTGCCGCCGTATCCCCAGCTGGAGTCATCTTCCATACAACGTTAGAGAAGCTGTCCTCGCCACAGATTTCGTGAGGTTCTGTTCACAAAAGGAGAGTAAATGAGTATCATGTAATGTACCATCATGTAAGATTGGTTACAGTAGGGGGGCAAACATTTCTAGTAGAGAAATACTGCTGACAAAGCAACCTACAGCATGTTCCCCTTCCACTGACCTGGACATCTCTTTTCATTGCAGCGCCGGACCTCTTCTCGTTCTCCGGGACAAGCCTGCCCTCCAAAAAAGGGCCCATAACAAATCCTGTTCCTCTGCTGGCTCGCCCCGCCGCAGGTTTTCGAACAGCCCGACCACAAAGACCACGGCTGCCACTTGCCATCCACTGACAGAATGCATACAACAATGAGAGAGTTAGCCAGGACTTCAGGAAACACACACACACACACACACACACACACACACCTAGAGACATGCAGACCGTATCAGGGTTTTTACATGTTCTAGTTCATTTAGTTCAAATTAGGTATAACATACATTACTGCAGAGCATTTTTCAAAACACGCACAACAATCCCATTGGCTCTCTGTGGAGGGAAACCAGGGCGAATCTAACTTCCTGGTTGGCCTACAAAAACAAAATAACCAAGACTTTTCCTTCATCGAACTAACACCCTGTCCAGCTGTGTGTTCAAGGGAGGTTGACTGTGGGCGAATGATTCAGTATTGAAGGGAAGAGGGACATGACAAGGACCTGCTGTAAGTTACAATGAAATCCATTCTAAAGATCCAAGTTAACTTCTGTATGATTAAATACCCAGTTTATAAACGGTAGCTTCGAGTAAATCTGTTGTGAAAGAGAAAGGAATAGCTACATTCTTGGACCACAGTAACTATACGGATGTGTCTGTGGCTCCGTCTCTTTCATACCCGGGCACTCCCCGAGGAAGCAGTCGACAGTCTCCAGCCATTCTCCTCTGCACTCGGAGCCTCCGTACGAGGGGCCGTTACACTCCCTGGTCCTCTGCGTGGTCCCATTGGAGCAGGAGGCCGAGCAGGAGCTCCAGCTGGACCACTCATTCCACACTCCATCCACTGAGTGGCCAGGGTCACCGAACAACAGGCAAACAGAAAAAAGACAGTATGGTGTCACTTATTTGGTGCATTATGGGTTATATACCAAAAACAGTTTATGGATGAAGCGAATAGTTGCATTTCATGAGTGCACTATCCATATCCACATGCTGCTAACAGAATATTTGTACTTGGACAAAACACATCTTGTATTCTTTGTGTATTTGAAATACAGAGTGAGAAATAAGAAAGTGCCTTGAACTTGCATTCTTTCTACCAGCCAGCAGGGGGCGTCTCCTCTGGTTCTACAGAAGTCTATGAGAAAATGAGCTTCTACTTCTCTCTTGATTTATGACCTCAGTAAACATTGTGAACATGAGTTTATGGTCTCAATCACTAGTTTCAAGTCTTCTTCAATCCAGCATGATGTTCATTTAGTAGATGATGGTCCCATTTAGAGTCAGATAGACCTTAAAGCAGGGGATGCTTTACGGCGGGGCTACCTGCTGATTGACAGGTTGCTGTGTTGAGTCGTAGAACTTTAACCCTTTCACAGCGTGTTTTCACTTCATGGAAGTTTGGAACATTTTGGTCGCCTGAATAATAGTAATAATTTATTCTCCGTAACAGGGCTAACTGTGATCAGCCATAGCTAACGTTTGGTTAGAAATGGTGTCTCCGACGCCAACACAACAACCAGCCCACTACCACGACTTAGTTGGCTGATCGCGTGTTTTGACTGTTTTGACCGATGCTCGCATCTACGTAGTGCGACACTACGCTGACTTCCGTCGACTTAACCGACACAGGTGTCACTGTTAACCATCGATTTCAGATTTTGACATTGAGTCCCTTTTAAACTATAACATAATGTCTTTTAATAAATAATGAATGAGTGTGTTTTCTTACCTGGACAGACAGCTATGTTGCAGAATTTGGTCTGTTTCTCCGGGCCGTCACAGGCATCTCCCCCAAACTGTGGGGGGGTGCAGGTTCGAGTTCGGGACCTGTAACCTCGGCCACAGGTCGATGAACACAAACTCCACGGTGACCATTCGTCCCAGGCGCCGTGCACTGCAATCAGAGCAGCTAGGGTATGATTTATAGACAGACAAAGACAGGCCCCCTTAATACACCAAAACCACACGAGAGAGCTGAACTGAGACACTGAGCTGGACTGACTATTAGAAATGACTCTGCTGTTTAGCTTTACTGGGATCATCTATGGCGATCCGTTGTCCTGGGATAATATGGCTGTCTAAGTTGAGGAGTCTCCCTGCCTGTCTGCATGTAGGAGAGCCTGAGAATACTCTGTCAGTGTAGTGGGAGTCATTCTAAACTGCAAAGTCAGGTTAGAAATCAACCCACGGATTTGCTAAGTGCCTGAGGAGGGGGAGTCAGGTGGGGTCTTGTATGGGTGAGGCAGGGTCCAGGAGAGGGCTGGGCGAGCGCAGGAAGGTGGCAGTGGGGGGGAGGGACGGGAGGGGGGGGCTTACCTGGACAAACAGCAGAGTTGTTGCAAGGTCTCTGCTCGCGCAGTGGCCCACTACACTGGGTGCTGTAGGAGGAGGACACACAGAAACGAGTGCGACTCTGCCAGCCCTCCCCACATGTGGCAGAACACACACTCCACGCTGACCACTCCTCACCTGAAGCTGAGTCTACTGAGGAGGTAGGGTGGGTAAAGGATAGGAGGATAGAGGGAGAAAAAAGAGGAAAAGGAAAGGAGAGGGCCATAACTAATTATCATGCAGGATGCAGCCTCTGTGGCCAAAAGAGGAAGGGTTGTGGTGTGATAAGAGGGTCGATTCGAGCTACGCCACATTTTAGGGGCCGTCTCCTCTAATATTTCCAAACAGGTGGATGAGGCTGTCTCATTCCAAAGGTTCCTCCAAATGTGGCTGATGAATGAGGCCTTAATTTGCAGACATAACTGGTGGTCCTTGATGGCCCTCAGTATTCCAAACCATTGCACGCTGGTCACTTGAAAAGACAATGATAGGAACTTGCCAGAAGACCTCAACCCTCTGTAGACCATCTGATTTGGAAAGGAGCTGCAGGTCCAGCCCATCTTCGCAAACTGCGTCCTTCAAAAGGAGGCGGCCCCTGAAATGGACCCCAGCTTCTGTTCTGCTTGTCCTTCTTCATCTGTGGGGGTCTGATGTCATACCCTTTGCATTGACTTCCAGGGGAAGTGAATGCCACTGGCTTAGGATATGTCAGTCATCTTTTCAATGGCACTCGACTGCCTGCCGATTTGATGGGTCAGTTGACCAATGAGGGAAAATTGGGCAGTCGCAGCCGGGGAAGCGGGGAGAAGAGAACTAAACAGGAGGTGGGGGAATCGATTAGCAAATTAAAGTAATACTTCACACAAAATCTACGTCTTGGTATCAAACCTGCACGCCCTGTAGGCTTGAAAGGTTTGTACTTCACTTCTCTCCAAAGAGCTCTGAGTGTAGGTCAGCTTAGATTCACATCAGTCACAATAGGTTCCAGAGAAGCCACCATTGCAATACCATCTGCACAGTTAAATATGGCAAACATACTGACATGAATCTAAGCTGATCACAGCCTCTCGGCTCTGTGAAGAAGCTGCCCGCTAATGTTTTACAGCCACCTTATAAAGTAATAGTTCAACATTTTGGGGAATACACATATTTGCTTTCTTTCCCTGAGTTAGATAAGACTCCTACTGCTCTCTTGCCCGTGCATGAAGTACGGAGCTGAAGCCGGGAGGTGATTAGCCGAGCTGGGTTATCTTAAAGGGAGAAAACAGCTTGCCTGACTTTTTTCAAAGTTAAAAAAAAGCACCTGACAACACGTGCATCGTATTTATTCAACCAGTACTTAAAAAAAGTAAAAAATTCCAATTTGTGGTTTTAGGGGGAGTCACATGTTACTATTTCTCGGTGAACAACGGCCACTACCGGCTGTTTTGTTTGCCACAGTGAAGCTTTGTACGTACAGCCAAACAATGCATCTGTGTACTGTAACTATTACTGTCGCTGACCTCCAAGTCCAAATCATTTCACGTCTCTCGCTGCTTCCCTTCAAGTCGCTTCTCTTTCCATGAGACCTTTCCTCTAGCTTTTACAAACCGATCTCTCATCTTCTTTCACAGCCTGCAGCAGGAAAGCCTCTTTCCCCAGCGTGTTGCCTATTTCTTTCCAAGTATTTCATGTAATGTGACCGTCCCCGCGGTCTCTCAATGAACAGTTGTAGAGATGTCTGTACTGGCCGACCTGCTCGGCCAGTCTTCCCTCCAAGGCGTCCATGTCGACCCAACCGGCCGAGGCAGATGGCCGTCCACCCAGAGCCGGGCTCTGCCCGAGGTTTCAACCCATTAAAGGAAAGTGCATACTCATGTTGGGTCTCTAAATTCAACAGTACGGTCTAGACCTGCTGTATATGGAAAGTGTCTTGAAATAACTTTGATGCTATATAAAATAAATTGAAATTGAATTGCACTGAAAAGCTTAGCGCGTGCAGCGGGTGCAGAGTTACAAAAATTCAGAGTTGCACGACCAAGCGGCGCGACAACTCATGGAGGCTTCGCGCACCACGCCAAAGCCGCAATGACGGTAATTTTCTGGCGCACTCACCTCACGCCAGCTTCACTAGGGCGAACATAAACCAGGCTTGGGGCTGTCATGTCATTATGCTAAGCTAGGCTAAACACCTGACTTCAGCTCCATATTAACCACCCAGACATGAGACCGGTATCGAACTCTTGGAAACATAAAATGACGAATAAGCATACGTCCCAGTTTGCTGAACTATTCCTTTCAGCCTACAGAGGATTGAATGCTTGCTACTCCTGATTTCGGGTGGAGTATCACTTTAACAGAGAGGGAGGACTCCATCTGACATAGTGTGTTCCAGACAGGGCACAGTGGCCTGTTATGACCTCACATAAAATACAATTTCACTATGTTCAGTCAGGGTCCATGTTGGAATTAGTCCATTGCGGACAAGGTACTACTTTGGGAGATTTTGATAGATGTGTGTATTAGAGGTGAGTGTTTGTGCTCGTCATTATGTATATATGTTGTACAGTGTGGTGGTCACCCAAGCTGCCACAGTGACTGATGCATGGGATCCCTCTGCGTCCCGTTGTCTTACCTGTCTGAGGGCTCTGCTGTCCGCTGCGGGGCTTGTCTACGTCATCACGCTTGCGGCTGTCCACCGAACGAAGCGATTGGCTGCGAGAGAGATGGCGACCTTTGCCTAAAGGGGGGTGAGGCAAGGCCGGGGGGGAGGAGGGGGCGGGGGTTAGCAACCACAGGGTCCTTCATTAATGGCTTATGTTTGGGACACAACCGTGACGTGATTGGTCACCCAGAACAGCATCAGCCAAACTTGGGACTTTTGTTGTGCTGTCGGTTTGATGTGCTGTAAATGTGTGCAGTGCTCGTTTCATGTTTTCAGCTGTTGTATAATAATGTTTATCTGAGTTTTCAAAAGCCTCTGATGGCATGACTAACTGGTACAAGACACATAAACACATCTACAGTAATGGCAATCTGCTGTTTGAGCTATTTGTCAGACAGAAACATACTGCTAGTTCTGTACAAATGCTTTAAGCAGGAAAACAATTCAGTAAAAGCACTAACGCTTCTCGGTAAACAGCTTCTACATAATAGAGCTCAGATGTTGATTTCCTGTGTCCTTTTAGCTATTTGTGAGTGTAATGATTTTGACATACTGTGCATGCATGGTCTTGAAAACGGTCGACCATGTCATTAATATTTCTCATCGATCAAAGTCCCCTTTCCAACATGCACTCCTAAGTCAAAGCACTGACTTATAGAGGATGGATACACAAGCCAATGAACAAATGTTACAAAAGAAAAGAAAAGAAGAGCGGTAAACACACACTTTGCATACACCTGGTATCATATTTAACCACAAAGCGTAACTCACTGACGGACATGGATGTATAGGAACGTGAGTACAAGCGCACACAGAGAACGAGGAGCTCACCGGTGCAGGTCTGGGAGTTGCACGGCCGGCCCTCCTCCACCACGCCCTCGCACAGGTACGACTCCTCCGGAGGTGACTGACAGGTCCGAGTCCGGGTTTGAATCCCGCCTCCGCACTCGCTGCTGCACTGTGCCCACTGACCCCACGCACTCCAGCCACCTATAGAGACACATACAGACAACAGTGGTCATTTATAAAGCACTGCATTGTCAGAGAGCGTATTGAGTGGCATACTGTATGGATACTAGGCATCTATTTGGAATGTTATCAGCATTATCAGCGGTTATTACGACAAATCTAATGCTTCAGACGGGAAATAAATAGACAATAAATAAAAATCATGTTTTATGATTTGATTAACGCAAAAACATGATTAAAGCATGTCATTTTGTACATCTTGTTAGCACCTGAACTCGGACATAAATAGCAGTAGAAAACAATCTAATGCAGAAAATGAAGCAGACTTCACGAGTAACCTGCAACACGATTCCTGCATTGAGCAACACAGATTTGTGTAACACTGAAAAAAGGATCTTTTTTCTTTAAAACAGAGGTGTGAAGAATGCCATTGTCATTGTGGAATTCCCTGTTTGGCCATTCTGATTTAATGCGCTCCATTAAGATGTGTGATGATATGAGGAGGAGCGGGTAAAGAGCTGCTCTGAATGGCTCTCTTTTCTCTTTGTCCTGCACGCTCATGAATGTTTAATGGCAAGGACAGATGCCTTTCAGCCCCCACAGGCAACGGCAAATATGTATTAATCTGCATGAATAGAACATGAAGTTGGCCAACATCCAGACACACACGTTTTTAATTACTCGCAAGTCACTTTAATTTGTGGTGAGGGCCAGGATGAGGGGAGGGTCCTTGATTCAGTCAAACAGTCAGATACGCACACACACACGCACACACACACACACACACACACACACATACATTCACGATTCCTCTACAATGAGGAATGTGTGTAATCTCGCCATGTCGGTGTGATGAGTCAGACTTTATGGATTTAAAAGAGACTTTATGGTCAGAATGTCTAAATCTGTAAACTATTTCTTCTCCCTTCAGAAATGAAATTAGCAGGCACCACTGATCTCCGTCAATATCTCTTTGTTGTCAGCAGACTGACCGAGTGTTTACTTATGGCCGCGAAATTGGATTTTTCTCATGTGACCACACTTAATCAGAACATACCCAGTCCAGTGTAGGCAGAACCTGACCACGTTATCCAGTAGACGCCATCCCACCAACGAAAACAACAGCAACCCGTTGGACCAGTAACATGGTTAATGCAAACATTACACTGCTATCAGTTATTGAGACTTATCTATAACTCAAAATATCAATAATCCTACTCCCTATGAGCACAACCATCTACTGTACATTAGAGTTGGGCAATATATTGATATTATATCGATATCGTGATATGAGACTACATATCGTCTTAGATTTTGGATATTGTATCGTCTTCTCTTTAAAGAATACATTACAGGAAAGTGGTGCAATTTTCTGAATTGACCAGACTGTTCTATTATTTGTCTTTCACACTTCATCGTCATTATATCCACATTACTGATGATTATTTATCAAAAATATCAATATGTAAATATTTTGTGAAAGCACCAATGTTTTTTTAATTTTTAAATGTATTATTTTATTTAAAGGGACTGTTTGTATCTTCTTAGACGTATAAATCATTGCTGGTCAGTGTCCCATGAACGCTCGCGTGTGTCTCCACTGTTCAGACTCAGACTCCAACACAAACTCCAGTGAAGCACCAAAACCTCTTGGTTGTATCTAGTGAAGTCTGTTAAACAGTGTTGGCCGCGGTCGGAGGACGCGGAGGAGACCGTAGCTTTGGTCTCCAGGACCGGAGTCTCTGCTGTACTCTGCTCCTCTGCCTGCCTTCACTCACACACCAGGCTCGTTCTCTCTCTCTCTCTCTCCTCCTCTCCCGTGCATGCTGCTCACTCCACACTGCAGAAGAGTTAGTTTAGCTCTGAGAATAGCTAGTGAATGTTCAGTGGACGTTTGGTCAGAAATAACTGCTGCAGCTCCTCCAGACCAGCAGAGGTTTCCTGTGTCTTGTGAAGTGACGGGGCTCCGCAGAGAGAAACGTTGTCGTTTGGTACGGTGCATCGTTACCATTCGATGCACCGTACTAGATTATAGCTTTATGCTAATTCACATCTGTAGTCCCTCGGCAGGTCAAAACAAAGAAACATACTACAGTCATACAAGAAAGAACACAATACACAGCTACACACAACAGCACATCACAAAGTATGCTTGTCAAGTAAAAGCAAGTTCAATCCAACAATATCGTCGCAATATCGATATGGAAGTATTTGGTCAAATATATTATGATACTGAACTTTCTCCATATCGCCCAGCCCCTATTGTCACATTGTGGTAATCTCTCTAGTGGTAATCTAAGCAACACGTGCACATCAGGTTGGGTTATGTCCAGCTGGACTGAAGTGGCTGAAGAGTGCTGCAGTAAATCCAGTGGTTGCCCATGTTTATAATGGCCCTTTGTACATAAGTCCCATTTCAGGTGTTGACCTCTGACCCCAATTAAGTCAGAAGAGTCTGTAACACGGTTTGAAATGTTGCTGTCTGTTGTTGCACTTCATACATTTCTTTATCCTGTAATTTGTGAAGATGTTGTAAGCCCATGTTCACTGTCAATAGTTCAATGATAAGTAATGAGCTATCATATTTGAGATTTCTAATAAATGCAACTGTAACTGACTTTTCAAACCTTGACTGCTATTCACATCAGATGTTAATCATTTTTCAAACAGCCCTGGTTATTATGAATTAGAAAAGGTAAAATACATCCATATTTGAAACTAATGATAGAGTTGAGAGGCAGATTAATAGAAGTACAAAAATGTTATTTTAGGCATAGTTTAAGACAGCTTTCTGTGGAAACATAGTCTACAATCATCTCCTACCAAAGGCTGAATGCATGTGAAGGCCCTCAAAAAGGTGATTCATTTGAGAGAAAAAGAAGAAACACTACAGTTTCATGAGGGGCCTTCGCTGGCCAGACGCTGTCGGTGCTAAGGCCCTAATAAAGCCGCTCTGTAATGTATGAAAGAACACAGCTCAAAAAACCACAGCAACTTCAGCACAGTCAGTACTGAGCAGAACCAGCTAACTGCCAGGTAGCAGAGCACATGTTTTACCAAAACAATAAAAAACATACTAACATGATATTCCTGCACAAGAACGGCTTGCTAAGTATTTACACATATTACTTAAAGACAAATGTTCCCCGAGGCAGAAGCGTGTAGGATCTCTTTGAGCAGCAGCAGCACGTATCCAACACTGTCTGTCTCACCTGTCTGTGCTCAGCTGAAGCATGTGCTTCATTGAAGAACGTGCCTGACTGCAGGCAGCGTCTGACCAGTAGATGGCAGCACACAATATGAACTAACACAAATTAATCACAAGTTTTTAATGTTTTAATATTTTTTAGCTCACTTTTTAACTCAACGTCGGGCCAGCGAAGGCCCTATAGAAACTATAATGTTTATTATTATTATTCATAAAATGAATCGCCGTTTTGAGTGCCTTAGCATGTGAAACTTGGCACACATCAGACGCAGTGAACAATTTGATATTTTAAAAGTCTCAGGCTCGGCTGTTGCAAAATGGCTCGCTAGCGCCCCCTAGAAAGTTGGAAAAATTGAGCCCCTCGCTCAGGTTTCACCTACATGTACGAAATTTGGCAGAGAGATGTAACATGTAAAGACGCACAAAAAAGCCTCTTAAAGGTATGCCCAAAACTCAACAGGAAGTCAGCCATTTTGAATTTAATGTGCGAATTTCGCCCATTTTTATTGTTTTATAGGTCGTGTACTTTAACAAACTCCTACAGATTTAATCAGAATGACTTCAAGTTAAGTGAGTTTTACTTTGTTTCTGTCCAGTTGGAATGAAGTGCTTTACGATGCTCTGCTACCTACAGCTGATCTCAACATAACAAAAATACACGTGGATGATGGCGCAAGCTACACGTAGAGGGGGTGGGGGGGCAATCGTACTCGTACCGGCAGCTTGGTGGAGGTTTGGGCTTTCCGAGTGCCATTTTAGTTTAAAACTGATTTTTTTTTTATTGACATGTTTGTCGTTTTCTGCAGCAGTTCATCTAAGTCAAGATCATTTTCTCTTATTGAAGACATTAAAGGTAACCTTGACCTTGATATCTCGTTATCCAATGGACAGATTGCCATAAAATTTCCTGAGCACATTCATGCCCCCGGTGGGATAAACCATTCTGATTTTAACGACCTCCAGCGCTTCCCTCAGGACAAACTTAACATAGTTTGTACTGGTGAAGCTCTAGGGATAGCTAATTCATCGGTGCTTGACTGCTGATCGACACATGGTGAAATATAACTTTAGGTGTCTGTAGTCTTGCTTTAGATCTGAGACCAAAGTGTGGATCAGTGTTTGATTTATTATATTATGTATAGGGACATATCTTCTAATGCACTCGTGTAAAGCAGGTGATACACATTGCAGACTGCAGTACTAAAGAGAGCTGCCTTTTGTGAGCACTCATACCAGTCCAGTCACCAGAAGCATAATGTCATTACCATGGCAACGAGCTGTCGCCGTCATTCGGTGACGTGCAAACTTTATCGCTAATGCCGAAAGAAAGACGTCATTTGTAATGTTAATGAGGAGAAGAGAGGATCTCAGAGAGGACAGAGAGATATACATTCCACCTGAAGCCATCAACGATGTACTAACAAGTAAAGTGTGTGTATTTAAAGCCTGATACATCTTATTCATCTGTCCATAGAGCTCCATTGTTGTCCTAAAAACTATTAAATACACATCACAGTGTTGCGCTGGGTGACGTGTTCCTTCATTAACATGAACACTGACGTTTCATTTGTCCTCCCCAAATGTGAATGAATCCACTGCTGGAAACAAAATGCACTATCTCCTTGAACCCTGTTGAATCTACAAAAGGTTTTGGACAACTTATTGACCTTAATTTATGTCTTTACATTGTGTTCACATTGTTCAACACCTCTGACCATATAAACTGCAGAAATGGACTTCATTAAATGAAACTTTGAGTAGCTTTCATTTAAATCTTCTGTGTCTTCTAGTTCTCGACTGATCCTGTTGATCACCACTGGATTTCTCTGAAGAAGTTGAAATCATTATTATTTAAAATGATGTCATGTACATTTGTGCTAAAAATGTCATAATAACCATCATTTATAAATTGGTAAATTCAACAAACTTATTAAACTAATTAATTATGTTTACTAATTATTCGTAATTGAAATAAGTTATTTTATCATTAGCTTGTGTAATATGAAATTATTGGTCCATAAATTCTGTATCGTATCATAGCTGATAATTAACAATTACATTCTGATTACATTAGTAAGCTATTTATTAACAGTTTATTGTTGCACACATTAATATACGATATTAAGTATTTGTTAGTGATAACCTTTAAGAAATTGTTTCTACCACTGACAAAGTATTAACTATCTATCGAAATAATATTTATAAATGCTTTACAAAGTGTTTATTAACCATTTAACAAGGTGTTATAATCATCAGTTGCAACTTTATAATAGCCATCAAGACAATTTATAAACCAATTATTAACCATTAACAGCCACTCTATCTAATAATTAATATATATGTTAATACTTATTATAATATACCATTCTTATGATTTACCATTTATAAATGATGGTTATTATAAAGTGTTACCACATTTAGCACCAAACATGTCATTAATTAGCTCGAACAAACATCGTTATTCATCGTTATTACAGATAAATTGAAGCCTCCCATTTGTGCTTCTATTGAAGCGTGGTATCGAGCAGCCGTTCCACTGTGAACCATCTTGTCGTGTGTTTCTGGGACTAGAGAGGGAGCCTGACGCAGCAGAGTAACCTTCAGCTGCTCTCCTGGATCAGTCTGGGTTTATTGTGAACAAATATGCTTTATGAATACAGAGGGAGATTAACTGCAGTTTGGAGCAAAGGACAGAAGCTCCTTCTGTCAAATGAAGGCTTTGGCAAGGCATGTGTGTGTGTGTGTGTGTGTGTGTGTGTGTGTGTGTGTGTGTGTGTGTGTGTGAGGGGGTGGAGTGGGGGGGCGGGTCCATTTACAGATAAGATTCATTCTTCTGCAGGAAAAAAAGAGCAAAATGAGACTATGAACTTTTTTCTTTTTCTTTCCTGCCCAATAATCAGACTCAGGGAGGAGGGAGAAATGGGAGGAGAATAACGCAGTGTTGTCTTTCTCCCTCTGCAAGGGCATTACATTATGTTCTCAATAATTCAGAGAGGGTCTTTTGTCAGAGCAGCGCTGGCTGGCTGGCTGGCTGGCTGGCTGGCTGGCTGGCTGGCTGGCTGGCTGGCTGGCCGGCTGGCTGGCTGGCTGGCTGGCCGGCTGGCCGGCTGGCTGGCTGGCTGGCTGGCCGGCTGGCACCCGGAGTCCAAGTTACCTCAATAATCCTTAAACTCATCCTCCCTGCTTCACCTCACAAAATCCTGCTCTACTTTGACCTTCAGCTTTCTCCAAAACACTCACACACACATTCCCCTTCAATTACTGTGTGTGTGTGTGTGTGTGTGTGTGTGTGTGTGTTGTGCATGGCTTTGCAGTTCACTGAGTGAATGCATGTACATTGTGCAATTGTGTGCGTGTGTGTGTGTGTGTAATGAACTTCCTGAAAGTCACCTTCACCTCCTATTTGGAGCGGTGGGATGAGTGTATGGGCATCTCCTGTTACAGCTCCAGTTTCTGCAGCTTTGAAATCATCAATAGCTGCCAACCCCCCCCTCCCCCTCAACACACACACTCTCCCCCTTCCAAACACACACACACACACACATACACACTTCTCAATCAATAAATCTGCAGTTACCCTACATATAGGCTAAGACCTCTGTGTGTGTGTGTGTGTGTGTGTGTGTGTGCCGTGATGGGAGGAAAGGATGGGTGAAATATGATGTTGAAGTTGACAACTATTGTGGAAACAAGCAGGCAGCCGGGGAGGGAGCAGGAGAGGCCGAGGAAAATGTAATAAAGACAGAGACAAGAGCACTGGAGAAAATAATCATGAAAACATGAAATGCGGGGCAGAAATGGGCCGATTAGTCCACACCGAGCTGTATGGCTGAATGAAGGATAAGGCGAGTGCTGACACCCAGAGGACAGAAGCAGTCAACTGCATGGTGGAGATAACAGGCGGTGAAAGGAGAGAGCGGAGGGGGGGAGGACAGAGGGAGATGAGGGGAGACAGGAACAGAAAGAGGGAAGAAATGTTAGGGCAGATAAGAGGAGGGGGAAATGAAAAGAGGGAAAAAAACAGTAGGCTTATTCCAAACTGAACACAATGTTAGAATCTATCACAATGCGTCCTCATACAACAGAGAATTATGTTTTATTATCTATTTATTTCTATCTGCAGCAGTAAAAGATAATTCCTTTGAGAAAAATAAATAATTCAAATGATGTATTAAATACCTGTTAATGATTGTACCTATCAATATATATTATATTAATAAAATACTTTTTATTGCATGTTAACTGTGTTTTCTGACGGGTCCAACGTGCTTCCTGTAGTTTCTACTGTGTATTCTAGGTGAATAAATAAATAAATAAATAAACCTCACCACAACTGCATCGATCAGCCTCTTCCCCGTAGAGCGGGAAGCTTAACCTGTGGGTGAACCCGCCACCGAGCGCCCAGCACCCAGCACCCAATCAGCTCCCCTGCCGGCTCATTGGTGACATTCAGCGAGCGGTCGCCAAACATATCATGCAACCACGCTGCTGCTGGATGCAACCTCCGTGTCACCTTCTGTTCATTAGACTTCATTTCATTAGTTAATTTCATTCTGTTATTTTTCTTAAACCAGAAGTAATGTTTTTTAGATTGAAGCTTTCATATTTTTAATGCTAAATAAATTTGAAAAAAAGGAACCAGTCGGTGGTGTCCTAGTGGAAAATGGTGTAAGGTGCAAAGACTAAAGTACAGTGTGTGTGTGTGTTCATGGTAATGATGGAACAAGTCAGTGTAACAGAGTGTTTTTAATAGTTTTTGGATAACAATGGAGCTCTATGGCGCAGGAAGAAGATATATCAGGCTTTAAATAGACGCAGTACTTCACTATCACCACACTTAACTTCAAAGGAAGAATATTTGTGGTTTACTATAACTTGGGTCTTATTTTTATTAACCATTATTTAATGCCTATGGCAGTGATTCCCAAACTGTGGTACACGTACCACTGGTGGTAAGCAAACTCAAATCTGGTGGTACGCAATCTGAAACACCGAACAACTGCACTCCAATGGCCCAAGTCCTTAAAGCTGCAGTAGGCAGAATGCTTTTTGGCATCACTGGGCTAAAACATCCCATAATAATATTTCAGCATATTGTAATCCAAGTGTTCTGAGAGAAAACTCGACTTCTGCTCCTCATCATGGCTCTGTTTTCAGGCTTTAGAACATCTAGCCCGTGACGGGAGACTTTGACCAATCACAGGTCATTTCAGAGAGAGAGAGTGTTCCTATTGGCTGAGCTCCGGCTGGTGGGCGGTGCTTGGTATTTCCTTAACTGATCTCAACATGGTTGCCAGGTCACAAACTTTCTCATGTTACAGGTAAACCGTGCACTACAAGATGATTCTGAAAACATCTGAGGACAGAAATAGGCATTAACGTAACAGAATATTGATTCATATTTGATCAGCGCTGCCTAGTTTGACCGTTTGGTCGGAGTTCGCGAGTGATTGACAGCATAGACAGCATAGACGGCAGACTGCAGGTCGGCTCTGATTGGCTGTTTTTTCCTCCGGTCTGTGAAATCTTGCAGATGCCGTTAGGAGCACCGGAGGACACCGAGGAACATGATTTTTTTTTAAAAAAATTACCTATAGTGACCGTTTAATAAAAAGTATTTTTTTTACTTATATTTGCTCCATTTCTACCCGCTGCAGCTTTAACGTAAAAAAAAATAATAATTAAATTTCATGTTATTCCAGAATTCTATTTATTACAGATACACATCACATTACAATGACGTAAACAAATAGTTGTTAATCATTTAAATATTTTAGGAATAAAATGTGGGTGGACGTCTGACATGAAAGTCGGGAAGCAAGTGACAACGCTGGCCCTGACAGTTCAGAGTCCAGAGACGAACCTTTCAACGCTGAAACATCATTAATTAAACATTGCTTTCTAACTTTGTAAAACAAAATGTAACACATAAATACATAGATATTAATTTCGTGAATTGATATTTATCATTAAAATACTAAATCGTACAGCAGCGTCTTGGTAAAAAAAATCATACAAAATTAACAGGAATTACAATTCAAGTGTTTTTAATTCAGCAACAAATTGGTCGAAACATAAACAGGAATTAAAATTCCAGTATATAATGCATATAGTATGCAAACATAAAACTGAAATGAATAGATCGGCCCCGTTGTCACCGATACCCGATCCAGCTATTTGAGTCAGTATCTGCTCGATATCCGATCCGGTATTGGTGCATACCTCGAAATAAGTATGTGAAAATAGGTGCATTATATTGCAATATAAAAACAATAAATATGGAAAAATAGAAGTATGTAACATATGCACTATAATATATAACAACAGTGTAAATAATAACAATAATAATAATGCTGAAAAATGGGATCTATGATTAAAATGTAAGAACAGAATAAAACAGTTTGACTTCTTTTACTCGGTGAAATAAACTCGTTGAGAACAACGTTATCATTTCTAATAGGAACGATTCATTTGCAGAATTATGAATAGAAGACCTTCAATAAAATACTGTGTCCTTGACCCACAACCCTTTTTACACGTCTCCTCTTTCTGCTGTTTGACAAGAAGTGGAAATGCCTCAGACAACACGCAGAACGATGGCACGTTCTCACCCTGTTTCCTCTCGTCAGTGAAAGAGAGCTTGTGAAACAGCATCTAGAGCATCATGGGACGCTGAATCCCTTCATTGAAAGCTGCAGTTCTTTTAGGCGGGTTAACCGTTCCTTCAGGCAGGATGAGGCAGCTTTCTTTGCAGGTTTTACACAACGTCCTCCCACCACACTGGAAACATTTCTCTGGTCAGACATATTGAAATAATATCAAAACACACAGTGACGAGCTGAAATCAGGGACGGGAACATCGGCCGCATATCAACACATATAAGCCCTTCGGAATACGCAAACAAGTACTGGCTTCATCAACCTGTAGAACTAATGGCTTTGGGGGCTTGTCCGTTACCTAAATGATCCGTAAAGGCTCCACTCAGACACGGCTGGACTTTAACGGGCAAGAGCCACGATGCTTGCACAATATTTGGCAGCTGGTACACAGAAGGAGCGCTGCAAAGCAAAGACATAAAGGGAGTAGAGTGTCTCAGTTGTACAGGCTGTATCAGTGATGGATGGACCCCATCAACTCACTACTGCATCACTTCACCAATGTCATGTCATGGACGTAGAATTCTGCTGCATATATTACAAAATTCAACAAAACATGAGGGCGTGATATGTTTTTCCAAGCTTTATGTAAAGCCTGACAAAATCACATAAAGGTGGTACAGCCATGCTCAGGCTCTGGGTGGATCCACATCCAGGATTACAACATTTGCCAAGATCTGCTTAAGAAGGCTACTGATGTACGCCTTGCATAGCCGAAATTCATTTAAGAAGCTATGCAAATATTTGCAGTGGGGATGTCACCATACCGTTACCGGTACAAAGTCGATGCCAAATTTCCAAAATCATGACGGTACTTTTTTTTTCTACAGTACCATAGATACCATCAGGGCCTGAGAATAACAGCTTTCCATCATCCTGGGGGCGATAGGACATTTCCCTGATAATGCTAACACTGTCAACAACAAATCCATGTTGAAATGGGCAGGAGAGCTGTTAGTGGAGGAGCTAACAGCTAACATACGGAGGTTGCATTGAGATACATTATGATGTGTTCAATCTCTATTCAGTAAAAATGAGTAGGGCTGTCAAACGATTAAAACATTTAATCATGATTTAATTATCTAATCAAAGTATTTAATACACTATATACACTAAATACACTATCAACATGGGAGTGGACAAATATGCTGCTTTATGTAAATGTATGTATATATTTATTATTGTAAATCAACTAACAACACAAATCAATGACAGATATTGTCCAGAAACCCTCACAGGTACTGCATTTAGTATAAAACAATATACTCCAATCAGAACATCTCAAACTGCAGCCCAACAGGCAACAACAGCTGTCAGTGTGTCAGTGTGCTGACTTGACTATGACTTGCCCCAAACTGCATGTGATGATCATAAAGTGGGCATGTCTGTAAAGGGGAGACTCGTGGGTACCCAGAGAACCCATTTACATTCACTGATCTGGAGGTCAGAGGTCAAGGGACCCCTCGGTTTAGCCAGTTTTTCCTTCACAAAATTTAGCGTATGTTTGGAGCGTTATTTTTTCTCCTTCCTGACAAGCTACTACAGCATGGTTCATACCAATGGATTCCTTGTTTTTTTTCTAGTTTCATATGATGCCAGTATCTTCATTCTAGCTTTAAAATTGACAACTACAATCTAAAAGTTGCGTTAATGCGTTAAAGAAATTAGTGGCGTTAAAACAGATTGGCATTAATACGTTATTATCACATTAACTTTGACAGTCCAAAAATTAGTTTTGGACAAAGATGAATTATAACGTTATCATGATGTGTTCAAATGTAATCTTGTGAAATGTAGTCAGTGGCGAGATACTTGAGGCGGATCATCAGGGATCAATAATACATTCACAAAGAAACGGTATGCAAACGGTAATAAAGGATGTTGAATTACATGCATTTATCGTTTTGCTTTTGTTGGTATGTGGTATCGGATTGGGTTTAGAGAATCATGGCATTTCACTGGTACCGGTATCGACTACTAAAGTTCTGGTATTGTGACATCCCCATGTGACGCCATTCAATTCAAAGTTGAGTGGCGTTGAAAGTGTTGCCTAATGCCGGGATCAGACTGCACGATATCGGCTCGATTATAGCCCCGACGCGACCGTCGTACGGGATCGGGACGCCACGTCTGGGACGCCCCACGACACCCCGAGGAAAAGACGTCGTCTTGACACGACTAGTGTGACGTCTCCAACGACGTGTTCTTTTGCGTTGACCAATCAGGTGCTCTCTCCAGCGCGCAGTCGCAGTCAGGACACTTGATAATAAACAAACATGGAGAAAAGGAGGACGAGTTTTCTGCCGTCAGGTGGGACAACCAAACTGACGAAAAATGTATTGAGTTGTGTCAACTGCAGCCCCCTGCTGCCTGTTTGACGTTTCGTCAAGAGAGTACCATGACAGAGTCAAAAAAGACAAATGTTGGCGAGAAATAGCGGAAGCACTTCATCGACCAGGTGAGTAGATATTCTATGATATGATAGCTACGCCGGCATACCCCCGGTCCTAGTTGCGGGAATATGCTAAATTGTCATTACCCAAGCATTGACAGTTGCTTCAACCGCCTCCCCGATGACGTCTGAACTCGCGCATGATCGTGGAATACGCCGTGCCGTGATTGGTCGTGGTCATACGTGTAGTCTCGCCAGTCACCCGACCGAGACACTGCAAGAGTTTATGGCGCTGTGATCGTTAGATCTGACATGGTGACCATCGTCAAAGACAGAGATATGGTGTAGTTGTGTCGCGAGCTCCAGCCTAGTTAGATTACTGTTGTGATTTGTTACTCAGACACCGCCTCAAATATGAGTCCAACAAACTGCGAGCTCACTTCACTGAAGTGTGTGTCAGGAAGGAGAGTTATTAAAAACCAAATATCAGTCAGATTTCTGTAGTGAAAATAAGTAACGCTCCCTATTGTGATCCACTCCCAAACCAATGTGACTATTAATCCCACACACTCCAGCAGATTGTTGAATCAGCGTAACTCTGTGTCATCTCTTTAACCCTATCAGCCGAGGAGACACAAACCATTACACCCCTCACCTTCCACAGCGGCGCCGTCTCTGAAACGCTCGGCCCAAACCCATTGTCTATAAATACATATCATGGGGCCGCTCTTTGGTTTCAGGTGCAGGTCAGCCAACCAGACATTTCAATTCCGAAGATGAATGCCCCATTTCAGAGGGAACGATAAGAAAAGGCTCAAAAGGTCTTTCACCACGGGGATCAGATGCTTTTCTTTCTTTTTCTCCAGCCTGACTGACAGCTCGCAGAAATAAGGCGTTTTACTGGTTTTGTCCCTCTCAGCACACATCCATCTTTGGCGGAGACGACTGCTGATAAAGCCTCCGTGCTCAGACTGCAATTCGGGCGCGCGGCCGCTCGACTCCACGTGCTTTTTGCTCGTCATGCAACTCAACTGCAATTATTTTAGGAAGTCTCTGCCAGTCGGGCTGTGAAGTTTTTGGTGTGTCTGTTGATTTCCACAGTAGTTAAAGATCCGCTGAGAAGTACTTTGTCTGCAGCTGGATGTTGTTTACTCCCAGCAACCCCCGATGTACTGGGCATCAGGCTAAAGTGTTCCTATTGGAATTGCCAGAGCCTCCGTGTCTATTTCCTCCATGGACTTGAGTGGATTCCCCACCCCCTCAACCTTCCCCCACATGGCTATTAAGACTGAAAATCGCCCCCGCTGTGCTCTGGTGTGTCCTTAACTCTCTCCAGCTTTTTCATTCACTCCACAGATGATGAATGCGTCATTGTTTTTCTTCTCAGTGTTTCTCCAAGTTACTTTGGGAGCGCATTTAACTGCTCCATTTAAAACCCATACGGCATGCTACGGTATATGAAATATATTCAGAGGCGTCCGGGGATCGCTAACCTGCAAGCCTCGGATCCACTGGCACACGTACAAACAGATGCAAGCGCACACACACACACGGACGCACACACAGATCTCTGAGCAATGCGGTTTACTCTTCCCACGCTTTCTAACACTCTCATACATCAGAAGCCCTTGTCTCCCCACACAGTGTGGGATGTGACTGCATTGTGACTCAGAGACAGAGGCACAGACTGAGAGCAACAGAGAGGGAGCGATGGATGAGGAGGTGGCAGGGGGGCTGCTGGGGGTTCATCCTGGTGGGCTATGAAGGAAGAGCCCCGCAGGTCACTGTGGGTGATGTTCATGCAGCTGTACGTTCTCAGCTCACACCTCCACTTTGGTGGGCACATCTCTGAACTAGCCTCTTGACAAAATTATAGTTTTCGGTAGTTCCACCTGTCCACTCCAGCGTACATACGGCCGTTGGCACCCCTGTCCACACGAGTGGATTTCATGATTTGGTCTAGACCTCCAAGTTCCAAAGAATCTTTTTTTTCCATCAGGTTTGCTTATATGAGTGTTCCACGTTGGATTCACCTCAAGGCTGGCCGACACTAAAAGAGTTTTTCAAATGTTAACAGACGTTGAAAATGTGAGAGAGCCCACACACACATAACGACATGCGATGTTAAATTTAACAGTTTTGTTCCTATAGTGTGTGGAGAGCAACAATTTGGCCAAAATAGCCTAAACACCCGAAGAACACGAACAGATTCATTCATGAATGAACAAAAAGAGTCCGTGTGAGTCCGTTTACTGTTAACAAACATGGCGGACGACGGGCAGGAAGAATTACTGATGTTAGTTTTTGCACTACTTTGTACTGAACATTCATGAAGGATGGATGGATGAAGTCATGGAGACACGTTAAACAAACAGCCGGTTGTTGCGGCAGATCAACAAGTTAGTCCTCCATTTCTGAGCTCCATCTCACTGCCACTTTATGCTTCGCGTTTTTGCATTAGCTCATGCTTTAGCCGTGGCCGCCATGACGGCGGTGGTTGTCCTTCCGCTTCAGTCAGCTTGGTTCTCAACTGGCTATCGTTCTTTCCTACGTGACTGCGTCATCGGCTGTCCTCGGGGTTCCCCACACACAACGGGAGATCCCATCATAAACATTTAATATTTGAGATTTAAAATCGGTGCAGCCAGGACGGACTTCTGAGTCGATCGGAGGATGTAAAAAACACTCTTAACATATCTCACACTTTAGGAACATCTGGAAAGGTAATCTTTATAACCATCAAAAGATCAGGGCTTTACCAGCGATCGTTGGGGGGGGGGTTGTTCATTTCAACTTGATAAATGTCACCTGCTCATGACTAGGTGCTTGAGATTTGATCATTAGCATAGTTGACCCTCCCAAATTTCTACGCTAGGCTGCCGGTTCCGCTCCATCTGTGGGCAAGTTTCATTCAATAAACTGTTACAAAAGTGTCAAAATAAGAACTAAAATTAGTCACAAAATGTATTGATTCACATACATAGACACAAATTTCACATTTTTTTGACGGTCAGCACAAAATCCAGTCACAGCACTTCTGGAGTTATTTGAACCCAAACAGCTATCTTTTCCTAAACCTAAGTAGTTTTATTTTGAAAAGAACGGAGTGGAAATTAAACACGTGCGTCTCGTGTTGCTGGACATTTGTAGGAAAAAGCTAAAAAAACAAGTTGTTGAAAGTCGTGATGAGCGTCATGAAAAACAAAAAAAGGGAAATTGCCTGATTGTCTTCGTGCACAAATCACCCACACAAAGGGACTATTTCTCAAACTGAAGTGTTGTGCGTAATCAAGTCCTGCAGACAGAAACAGAAACAGATTTGGCAGTATCAGTCGTGGTAGTACAGTGGGAGACCCAAAGAAATGATGACTAGTATTAATGCCATGAGAGAAATAAAGAAAGAATGGTTCGACAGTTTTAAATCTTGCAAAAGAAAAAAGGTCCGTGACTTACTGGACACCAACTTGAATAAAGACCTTGAGGCAGTTCTCTGTAAGTTCCCTATTATTATTATCATGTTGTTTTTTTGGCTGATTTTGGTAACAAGGCAAAATGAAGGTATTACAACTCGTATGTCAAGCAATTGATTATTTTTTTTCTCCCCAAGTGGAGAAATGCAGACTATTTCGACATGACTCATATCGAGGCGGCAACCTTCAGGGTCTGAAAAGAACCTGTTGCAAAAAGAAGTCTGATTGTGTAGAAGTCTATGAGGAAATGAGCCTACTTCTCTCTTGATTTATTACCTCAGTAAACATTGTAAACATGAGTTTATGGTCTCAGCGTTTGGTCGTACTTAGCTCCAACCTCTCGAGTCACTTCTGGTCGCAAAAAACCAAGACGGCGACGGCCAAAATGCTGAACTCAAGGCTTCAAAACCATAGTCCATAAACCAATGGGTGACGTCACGGCGACTACGTCCACTTCTTCTATACAGTCTATGCTCATACCACAATTCTGAACCACTTTGTTCATACGTAAGAGAAAAAATGGTGGAAACGACAAAGTTATCTTATATCAATGACCAATGAATTTGCCTTTAAGACTCGTGCATGTACTGTATGGGGCTCATTGACACATGAGACCATCGTGTGCTGCCACCTTTGCGGAGACGTTTTGTATTTGTTGTTGTTTCAACATGGCAACGCCTCCATGCACAAAGCCAGCTCCATAAAGTCAATTCAATTCTATAGATCGGTACGGTTCGGAGTGGAACAACATGACTGGTCTGCACACAGCCAACCCCTTTGGGATGAACAGGAAATCTGACTGAGCGAGACCTTACCAACGCTACTGTGGCTGAATGGGAATAAATCCCTGCAGCCAGGTTCCAACATCTGGTGGGAAGCCTGACGGCAGAAGAGTGGAAGCTGTTGTTGCAGCACATTAATGCTCATGGTATTAGATGTTAAGCCATCATTAATGGCTATAATGGTCACCTGATGCCAGAAATACTGATCAGAGGCGGAAAATAGTCCATAACAAAATGCACCATTCCCTTACGTTTGAGTAACATTTTCTTTTTAAAAGAAGTACAGAGCTAAAGCTGTTTTAGGAAATGACTGAACCTTTAAAGAAATAAAACCTGTTCTGAAAGATTTACATCTTCATTACGTGAGAATGGGCTTAAATCTGTTTTTTTTTTTACATTTTCACCAGCGTACAATAAAAATAGCAAAAAAAAAAACAGCCCACTCTACCCCAAAGTGGCAACAAAAAGCTCGAAACACATCTACATTTATGTGAATGTTTTAGTTATAATTGGAGGCTGGTGTGTGAAAAATTTGGCTAGACTTCACACCTCCGAATCTGAAACCAATGCAACGCTTTGTATCCTCTGCATGTGGAACATTTCCTTTTCATTCGCGAGGAATTTAATATCTGCAACAAGTCTCCTGCCAGGTTGTACCACAGCCGAACCTGCGATGGCACTGAACATAAGCCTTTAAAATGTATGAAATGAGTGGGGGTATTAGGAGGAACCTTTCAGAGACACACTGGCTTCTTAATGCTGATTGGCCTGTCTTGTGTCTGGAGTCATTATGGCTCTATGTAGAAGCACCGAGATGAACCCCTCTGTCTGTGTGTTGCAGCGTCATTAACTATTATTCTGCTAACTGCAGCAGCGGCAGCCAGGCCTTCGCCAGGTTATTAAAGAGCGTTTAAAACAGATGAAATGCTATGCCGTCTTCTGGTACTCGAGGCTCTAGTGCCACATAGGGACCCACCACAGTGGATAGAAATTAATTTATACCTTTAGTAGGCGACAAAAGGGCTTCTACATTTAAGTTTTCATTTTGTTAGAGGCAAACAGTGCTCTGCAACAATAACAATTCTGCATGAAGAGTGATGATTCAAAAAAAAGAAAATGAATGTAATAGCTCAGAAGACTGAGCACATCTTAGATGGCCTTTTGAGTGTTTGGATTCAATTTCAGTTTTTTCAGATGGAGCATTATCTTTTCCAGTGGCTGAAATAAAACACGACACAATAGAAAATGAAAAGCAAGCACAGACTCCTCTCTTTGTGGCAGGAAATCAACACTTTAGATTTTGGCATCAGACAATGCAAGTCAACAGCTGCAGTGACAGACACTTATAGGACAGACGCCTTGAAGTCACAATGAAAAGCCCACGAAGGAAATCCCAAGCACCAAAATATCATCTTCTCTCTGACGGGAAATGTTGAAAATGAGTCCTTAAATATAAAAATGCTTTAAGCAATAAGTTCATGGGTCGTATGAAGAGAACACACAGCAGTATAAAGCTCTGCTGAGACGATCGGGACCACTAAAGGCTCAAGTCTGTGTGACTATTAGTATTTAAACACTTTATAATAAATATCATTTATAAATGGTAAATTGATAGTTAATTAAACTTAGTTAAGTTATTTTTACTGCTAACAAACAATGAAATGATCATAAATAATGTTTAATAATCATTACTAATGTAATAAATAATTAGTTTATAAATAAAGAAACGATAACAATTACATTCTGATTACATTAGTAAACTATTATCAGTTTGTTGTTGCACATATTATAACATTTGATATAATGCTTTATGTATTTGTTAAGGATCTTTATAATAGCCATCCAAATAATGTTTATAGATGCTTTAAAAAACAATTATTAACCATTAAAGGGACTGTTTGTAAGAATCAGAAATGTCTTGTTAACAGCTTCACCTGTGTCCGTTAAGTCAACTAAAGTCAGCGTCCTGTTGCTGGCGCTTGTGCTCGCTCTACATAGACATGAAGGAGCATCACTCAACAACAGCTGCTTGGCAGTAATGTTAGCTGACCAGACCAAGGTCTCTCCATGAATCAATGCTGATCCTAGTGTTGGCTTTTCCTGCCTCAGCCTCCCGACTGTGGCCGGAGGGAACGGGGGAGACACCTGGAGACCAGGGTTACGGTCTCCCCTGTGTCTTCTGGCCGCGGTCAGGAGGCTGGAGCGGGAAGAGTTGACACTGTTTAACAGACGGGCTTCACTAGATAGAACTTTGCTGTTTTGGTGCTTCACTGTAGTTTGTGTTGAAGTCTGAGTCTGAACAGCGTAGCCACACGTGAACGCGCATGGGACACCGACCCACAATGATTTATAAGAGTGTAAGTGTAAGAAGTTACAAACAGTCCCTTTAAGGTTTACAAATAACATCTTAATCATTAACATATACTTATATATAGTATATAAAATAACAATGTGTGCAACAATAAACTGTTGAAATAACACAAAAAATAACATTGCTAATAATTAGTAAACATTATTAATCATCATTTAGTGTTTGTGAACAGTAAAATAACTGTTAACTAAGTTTAATTAACTATCAATTTACAATTGATAAATGATGGTTAATATAAAGTCTTACTGTTTTTGGTAATTTGATAATTGCAAATGTGTTTGACGATTCTTTATGAACCGCTAAAGCACAATACAAACTGAAATTCAAGGAGCTGTACGTCTCTGTTGAATCTTGAGGGGAAAAAAATTCAATATTAAAGCTTTTATTATTTCAGTTTATGTTGTGCTTAAATGTTTCATATGGCTTAATAAATTTGTGTTTAGAGGTCCATTATTTATTTATGTTATATCATCCCCAGTGGTGTTCCTTATGTGTTCAAATCAGAACATTCAAATGTTGGTTGAAGTACATACGTTTTTTATGTAGGTTTCTGCATGATGACATTCTACACACAATTTTTTTTTTAATGAAATCCCGCACCGTCGGGGAGGCGGAGCGCGAGCTAGTGCGATAGGACCCGAAAGATGGTGACGAGAGGTTAACGTCACGCTGCCGTAAAGTGGTATCGGCGCTGTTGTATCGGAGCCGTTTTGCAAGTACGAGTACATGAGCACAGTATCGGACCCGATACCTGATACTGGTACCGGTATCGGTGCATCCCTATTCATAACCTATATTTTACTATGGTAACGTACGTCACTGCTTTCTGCTAACGGCAGAGTGGGCGTCTCCATTTGAGACACCCGGAAAAGAACTCAGACGGACCCGCCCTTTATTCAGATTACCGCAAACTGACAACCAGTTGAGCCCAATCCATTACCATAACAAAGACCTCTAAGATAAGTTAAGATAAGATGACAATGACTCAAAAGTCAAGGACTCTTTGAGTGACTGGAACGTTGTGGAGTTCCCCACCTGCATGTGACTGCTATAAACTGAGCCTGTTGTATTTATGTCTAATGCTATGTTCTGTTACTGACTGTCTGTTCCTGTAATTCTATTTCTCAGCGTAACTGTTAACAGGGTGTTTCTGTAAAAAGGAGCACCAGCAACCGCGCACTGTATAAATGAAGAGGGGTGAGTGAAAGTGAAATAAATACATATAAAATGAAGCCTGATTCTATACAACAACGATGCAAGGTTTATTATTCAACTCAAATTGAGAGGAATTCAAACACACATGATAAGATACAGCCGTAGGAATGTCATTATTTTACGTGTGAGATGTGAATTTATGCTCTCCTCAAACTAGAACAATTTGACTTTGAGTGGTTTGAGTGGAGCCTTAAAATGCGTCATGTCTTCAGCTCATAATTCAGCCTCCCTTTATTGACCTCCTCCACCGAGCTCAACTGAGCCCGGATGATGGATTTTGGCTGATGTCGGCAACCGCAGAGTCCAAGGATAGTTTTTAACCTTCAACAATCAAACTATCAAAGCATTAAAACCAAATTTATCTCCTAAATTGAAAGCAGAATCATTAGCACAACACGGCAGTGCTAACAGCACAGAGAGAGATAATTCATCAGTGAACTTTGAGCCGCGCTACGCTCGGAGAGGAGAGGAGAGAGGAGCTAAACTCTGGAGGGGGAGAGACAATTTGATTTAGCTGAAACAGACTGGAGAGATTTACCATCAGTGGAGCCTCTGGGCGTCGGAGCTGCAATCATAGAATGTGTTCTTTGGAATAGACGAAAATAATTAATTGTAATTTTCATTTGAGATTAGATTGCGCAATGTAATCTTTAGCGGATATGAAAGCAATGCAAAGATAAGAAGTCTATCAAGTGCATATAAATGAGAAACTGTGAAAAGGCACAAGCTAATCATGCTGCGATGCTTTGATGAGAAATAAATGAGAGTAAATAAATCAATCTAAACTAAGAATAAGAAAAGAGGAGCAGCTCCTGGAAGTTGATTATAAACTCATTGCATTACACGGAGAGAGTTGAGATGCAGGCATTACATTTATTACGCTGATTATGTTCTGCTGTTATTTGTAATTCAGTTGGACTGGTATGACAGAGGCAAGGCTTGGTTTGATGGGAAGATAATAATTATGGGAGTGTCTGATGGCACACGTTCTCTCCCTGCTTCTCCTGTCTGTATTTCTACAGTCAGTTTAGATCTTTGCAGAAGAAACTGAACAACACAAGAGGATTGACATACCCCTCCGATCTTTAGAAACTTTATTTGTTGTAAAAACGATTTGTAAGATTGGCAACTTTATCAAACTCTGAGGAGGAGGCCTCTGATCCACCGTTCAGAAAACTGAACATTCTTTCAGTTTACAACACAAATATTCATCAGATGTGTGTTTATATATAAATATATGTTCTTACCTTCTTCTCTACCGTCATCGTTTAGCAACTTCTTTAAATCTAATTCTCAAATTCATTCCCAGGTTCATCATCTTCACCTGCCTTTTTACAAAACAGAACACGGCCAGTACTGCCTCAGATATCGATGGTGTACAAATATGGAACACCAAAATACACGTTATACAATTATACACAATTATGTACAATTATACACAATTATATACATATACAGTTCCCAACAGCTCGTTATCCTGAGAACAATTTAAAAGGAAATTATCATCACATTTAATTCATGATGTCTAATTTTCTTGTGATATGGTTATAGATATATTTTCGTTTTCTCTGTACCGTTTTCTGTATTTCATTGTTTTTATTGGATTGTTTGTTTGGTTTTTCTGCCATTTTGTCTGCTTCTTGTTGTTGTTAACTTTTGTTACAGTTTGTGTTGGAGTCTGAGTCTGAGCAGCGTAGCCACACGGGAGCGCGCATGGGACACCGACCAGCAATGAGTTATACGTGGAAGAAGTTACAAACAGTCCCTTTAAAGAAGTTGAACATTAAATTTCATTTTTGCAAAGACCTTCTCTCTCGTCCTTTTTGTCCTTCTCGTCATAAGCTTTGTCTCTTTTGTAACAGACAGACCAAAGTCGCTTATATAATAAGACTTACTCTATAATAACCTCATACTAGGACTATAGACTTTGGTAGCCTACAGTTAGTTTGACTTTCCTCTGACCGGTAGCTCTGACTGTCTCTGTTAGATTCTATCTGCCTTTCACATCATCATCATCATCATCATCATCATCATCATCATCATCATCATCATGACTGAGCTCTGGTCTCAGGTGTTTGGAGGAAACCAGGTCCCCAGATGTGCTGCAGCTGCTGCTTCATATTGACTCACACATCATGTGGCTGGTTTCATCTTCTCTGATAATTTGATCAAGTACTTATTGGGGTTGTGTTTTCCTTGACATAAATGAAGACACTACCAACGTAAAGTGACGCAGAAACCCCCCCAACACCATCACCGGTGTTGTGAGTCATTACAGTGATCGTTGGTTGGTTGTCGGTCGGAGTGGTTCAGTCTGAACACACATTAAAAGGTACCCCTCAAGAGAAGCATCAGTTTACAAGGACTGACACTGCAAACTGACGTCTGCTGATGTTTTTTTGTCATTAGAAATGTCATTAAATCCCACTTTAGCTGTGAAATAAGTCCCTCGTAGAGATCTCACTGTCTGTGGTCGGACCGTTATCTAGAACATTTCCCAAAAAAAACAACCAGTTCTCACTCCTCCATCCATCCATCCATCTTCAACAGCTCTCACTCCTAACTTGTCAAATACCGCCATTTGGTCAGAAACGGATGCAAGGAGGCGCCCTTTAGCAACAGAATGTGATGAACCGGGCTTTCAACTAACTCCAATGTAAACCCTCCCGCGGCGTTATTCGACGGTTAGAACGTAACGTAGTATTAATAGCGTGAGAGTCCGTTAAAAGGCAGGAGGAAGGGAGGGGAGGTGGACGGGTCAAACAAACACAAGACTTTCAACCAGGAGACCGGCGTTTGTGTCCCGTGTCAAACTAAAGTAACGTTGACTTATGTTGTCACGTCAGTCTTTAGTCATGTGACTCGTCGGTACGACCCTTTCCTAAACCAAACTGAGTGGTTGTGTTGTTCCTAAACCTAACTTCCTGTGAAAACGGAAGTCTATTTTGAGAGGACACTATTCATGTAACGAGCATATACTGTCACGCCGTCCCTGGTCCGTCCAAAGGTAACATAAGAGGGGTACCCCGTGCGTCGGTCTCCAATACCAAGGGGCGATATTTGACGAGTTGGAAGTGAAAATGTGTTGAAAAAAAACAAACCGTAGCAAAAGCCAGGACTGCCAGATCCCCTTCCGGTTAATTTGAACAGTGTTAATGTGATTTAAGGTGGACTTTAGACTGTGACGGGTCAGGAAACAGCTCTGATGGCTGTGTTGGATATGTGTGTCTATATACTTTATGCTTGTGTGTGTGTTGTTAGATGAGCTCATGGGACATGTCTGCACTAATGAGTTCTTTTCTTGGACCTGGCAGGCTTTGGCCAAGAGCCGCTCAGCTTTATTGTGTGTGTGTGTGTGTGCGTGTGTGTGTATCTGTGTGTGTGTGTGTGTGTGTGCGTGTCCTGTGTCTTGTGTGGGTGTGTGTTCTGACAGTGTGTCACCTCTGGGTGTCATTCCAGGTGATACCGCCAAGGAGAGCAGCCTTTACAGCCGTCCCGCAGAGCCACCGCCTGCTCTTAACAAGGACACAGAGGCACGCAGATACAACAACACACACTCACACACACACTCACACACACACACACACATATACTGTTTTTCCGTCCAACTGTGGTGCACAGCAGCAATAACCTCGTACATTTCAGTGTGCCCAAAGTAATTCATCTTGATTGTCCGAGTCATCAAACCTGAAGAAGGACAGTGAGACAGTTGGACTGGTATTAAATGTCCTCGCAGCCAAGGAGACATGAACACACTCTGATTCTCTCATTATTGAGCTCTTTTCTGAGGGCGGTGGAGGGAAGGGATTCAATTCTCTTAGACTCTACAGGATTTCTCCAAAAAACAGAAAAGCGTGTGATGAAGTGTAAAACAGAGGAGAGAGAAGAGAGAAAGAGCAGCAGTGAACAGGCGAACAGTGACAAGCTGCTTGTCAGAAAACACAGGGATCCTTATCGTGCCGTAACATCATCCGCCAGCCATTCTCCTGCAGTCACACATGACTGATGAGGGAGGTAAAGAAGTTCAACTTGTATTTTCTCTAATCCTCACACTTTTCTTTATGGCAGGAAATTAATGGCCTCTCACGTAGGACTCACACACACACACACACACACACACACACACATTTGTCTGCTCGCCGTGCTCATCCTGGAGCAGTGCTTTTATCATCACCCGTAAGTAGCAGCGGTAAAATTGCTTAATTAAAGCATGAATGTTTAATAAACCCTCGGGCGGCGCGGAGAGGGACCTGAGATAGGCCGTCCATTGACAGGCAGCCGTGAGGAAGGAGACAGACAATTCCTCAACTCGACTTTAAGTTCAAGTGAGTCCTTTGACAGAGAACAGGTGGAGCTGGTAAAGGCCAGAAACTTCAGGAGCGGCGAGGTCACCGCCTTGAACCGTTTTAAAATGCTAAGTTGTTCACTTCTGTAGTGGCGGTGAGTGTCAGCTCCTGAGCTACTACTGTAACCTTAACCCCAGGCTGGCTTGGCCTGATTTACATCGCTTTTATATACAGACTTAGTCACTAAATGTCTTAGCTAGGCACATCATATATTATCGTTTAGGCTACCCATTTCAATGCATTTTATAATTTTAATATACACATAAACATATTAGGTAGGGCTGCCAATCAATTAAAATATTTAATTATGATTTATTTTCCATTTTTATCTGTTCTAAATGAACCTTAAAGGGAGATTTGTCAAGTATTTAATCCTCTTATCAACATGGGAGTGGACAAATATGCTGCTTTATGCAAATGTATGTATATATTTATTATTGTAAATCAATTAACAACATAAAACAATGACAGATATTGTCCAGAAGCCCTCACAGGTGCTGCATTTAGCATAAACAATATGCACAAATCATAACTGCAGCCCAACAGGCAACAAGAGCTGTCAGTGTGTCAGTGCTGACTTGACTATGACTATGGCTTTTATTCTGAAATATTTGTAGAACATGCAGTGACTTGCAGAGCTCCATGAATAAATAAATAAAGCAAAGGGTTTTAATTGTGGATTATTACTATTATTTACAAATTGCCACACATTTCTTAAACTTTTTCTGTCTAAAATAAATATAAATGACATTTATAATGAAATGAAATTTGCCATTGTGAAAGGCAAACTCTATGTAGAACTCTACGTAGGGCTGTCAGCAGCAGCAGAAACGCTGTCAGTGTGGACGCCACAAGCGTGAAAGACGCAGCCGTTCAGCGAGGCAGCCGCCACGTGCTGCTGACGTTCCCTGTGTGAGCTGGACAGAGCGTTATTCAGCGTTCGGTTGTGCTTAGCTCCACCCTCTCGTGTCACTTCTGGTTCCAAAATTAAAACGAGATGACGAGAACCAAAATGCCAAATTCGAGGCTTAAAAAAATGTCCACTTCTTTTAGTCTTTGGGGAAAACGTGAGGCGCACAAAGCAGAAAAGCAGTGCACAAAACACTTGATGAAATGAAATGATAGAGGCGGTAGCAATGTCTTTAGATCAGTAGCTTATAAAAGATGCCTGACCTCACATTAGTGGCGACGGGCTGGCTGCTGGCCCTTTTCATGCTTACACCTTCTTCTGGATAACAACTACAGCGGCAGTATATTCTAATCAAGCACAGTAATACAGTAGTAATGATGCTCAACACAGCTCCATCCTTTAAAACAGTTTACCCATGGTGCAGTGCTGGACTTGGTATTGCACATGTCAGAATCGTGCTCCCTTTATCTATGTACCACTTAACTTAACAAACATCAATTAGAAATTGTCAATCAGATTGATTTGACTTGGAAAGAAATAACTGTGGTGCTTGTAATCACAGCCTGTGATAATTACACTGATCACTGAGGGAGGTGAACATGTGACCACAAATAGGACCAAACACACGTCTGCTAATTGTTTTCCCAGCAGCCTCCGTTCCAACAGAACGAGCTCCATATGAAAACTTTCTCAAACAGTCTGCGGGGCTCCCTGCAGGCGGAGCAACCGCTACACCGCCGGCACAGAGCATCTTACTGCCATCTCTCCGCAGTTTAGTCCTGCCCACACGGCGCCCCGTGTGGTTAACACCACACCTCGCTCTCTCCACATGCTCACACACACACACACACACACACACACACACACACACACACACACACACTAGCACGCATGCACAGAAAATCAGCTTTAGCCTCTCCCTCGGTCAGCCACCCACACTCAGTCACGAGGGAGCAGTGCGTGGTTGCACCAGTGTATGTGCCATTTTTATGGTGCGACGTTGTGTGTACGGCCCCGTGCTGTATACAGTGCGTATGTGTGCGCACGCAGGAGTGTGACGAGGAGCTAATGCATTAGACTTGCTTTAGGATTCCTCAGTGCTCCTTATGGAGGCGGGTTGGAAATCCCTTAGTTTAGCAACAATGTGGTCCAGCCAGGCACAGCGCTCACATTCATCTTCCTCAAACGCAGCCGGCTGCCAGCAGCTGGAGAAAAAAAGGCCAAGTCAGGAGGCTTTATGAGCATTTCTTCCTTCTTCTGTTGGACCTCGTATCAGTCTGGCGTTTTTATTATTTCTTTACCCCTTCCATCACAACCAATATGTCGGGCGGCACTGATTAGACTGTGATCAGTGTGGTGAAGTGATGTATCTCAACACTGTTCTGGCATTTACACAAGTGACTGGCCCAGTGGAGGCAGTCCAGTTAGAGCTGAAAAAGGAAAACAAGTTTCAAGTCCTATTTCCTTCCTTGCTGTCAGTTTATTACACATACACATCTACCTTTGTTCCAGTGCCTTCAGGACTGTCAGACAACAATGGTTGCCCAGCTGGTCTGAGGCCAGCTAGGTGTGCAGAGTCTTTAAACAAAATGTAAAAGATATTTTGCAGTGAAAAACTAAACTTGTCAGTGCTCTCTGGTGGACAAACGGTGTAACAGAGAAGTAGTGTGTACTTGTATAAAAGCCCATTTAGATGAGACACTTGTACACTTGGTCCATGTAATTATCCATATACAAAACAAAACATATGGTATCATATGAAACTAGAAGAATCTAAGGAATCCATCGGAAACCAACCATTTCATACAAGTTGTCTCGAAGGAGGCTAAATAACGCTCCAAACTTGTGCTAAATTGTGGCGAGGAAAAACTGTTATGGCCATTTTCAAAGGGGTCTCTTGACCTCTGACCTCCAGATCAGTGAATGTAAATGGGTTCTCTGGGTACCCACGAGGCTCCCCTTTACAGACATGCCCACTTTATGATCATCACATGCAGTTTGGGGCAAGTCATAGTCAAGTCAGCACACTGACACACTGACAGCTGCTGTTGCCATGTTATAATATTTTCATGCTAAATGCAGTACCTGATTTCCAATAATAAACATATACATACATTTGCATAAAGCAAGGATATTTGTCCACTCCCATGTTGATAAGAGGATTAAATACTTCAAACACAAATCTCCCTTTAACGTACATCTTGAACAGATAAAGACTGTGTGATTAATTTATAACTATGGACAATGTACAGTAACAGTATATACAGTATATATATATAAACACAAACTCACTGATGTAAAAACACACATACTAGTTGTTATCTGTGCTTCTTGCCTGGACCTGACACACACACTCCCCGTGACAGAGACCTTTACAACACACACACACACACGCGACTAGTCATAGCTTGTTGACAGCTGCGTCACTGTCACTGCTACGAGCGCCGCACTCAAATATCAGCCAGGAAAATCATGATTTGAGAAAACTGGAAGCAACAAAAAGAAAGAAGGCTCTAAGAAAAGCAAAAGAGGAAAAGAATATTCAGTGCCTCGTGTAAGGATATATTCCCCAGGGTCCAACACGATGATAGAAAAATAAATATCTACACTGTGTTGGTGAGTTGGCAGTTCTTGTCAAAGAAAGACTAGACAAGATCATCTTTGTTTTTTTCAAGCACCAGTGACTACAGCAAACTGTGAAAAGCAAAACAGACAAACGGCAGAGACAGTTCCATCCAACCCTCCGTTTTCTCTATCCACTTCTCCCCGATCCTCTCCCAGCCAACACATTCTCACTACCGACTCATCAAATACCGCCGCTTGGTCAGTGCCCCTCTGCATCGGGGGACTGATGCACGGGGTAACCCTTTTGGATGGACCGGGGACGGCCTGTCAATATACGTTCGTTACATGCATAGTGTCCTTTCAAAATAAAATCCCATTTTCACAGGAAGTTAGGTTTAGGCAACACAACCACTTAGTTAGGGGTTAGGAAACGTTAACTTCACTGACTAAAGACTCACGGGACTCAAGGGACTGACGATACCGACGAGTCACGTGACTAAAGACTGACGTGACTAAATAAGTCAACGTTACATTTAGTTTCACACAGGACACGATCAGCGGTCTCCTGGTTGAAAGTCTTGTGTTTGTTTGACCCATCCAGCACCCCCACCACCATAAACGGACTCTCATGCTATTAACTAGAGACGTTCATAATTAACTATTCAACCGACATTAAGCATTTTAACCCATTAACGCTATCGGTTAAAAGGGCTAAAAGAAAGACGTCACTATCGTTAATCCGGACAGACACACAGCTGACAACCTGCTAAACTAAACTAAATGTGCAGTGGAGACTTTTACTGGGAAAGTGGCTGCATGTCCGCGACACTACACGCAGCATCGTAGCTGCTAAATTAACGCTCCCGGACGGTGAACTGGAGTTTCAGTTGTCTCTTGTGCTCGTACACTGCAGCTGGCGAGAGGCACAAATCTATAATAATCGGTAAACGAGAGTCGGTTATTGGTTAATAAAATGTTTTAAAATGAGCATCCCTAACTGTTATCTATGAAAATAAAAATCTTAATCTGAATAATCCAAATCCGAATTTTGCCTTGGGCACCAAAAGGGCTAGGGGCCGGCCCTGAATCTGCATTCAACCAACCTGCTCTAACGTGATTGGTCTCTATTGCTGAACTTGGACTGCTTCCAAAGCAACATGTTGTCTCGTTGCCTACAGATCCTGCATATGAATGAAGAATCTGTTTATAAGTGTTCTACATCCTCCTTCACATAATACAGCTAATTTTGAGGTTTTCAATTGTCCCATAGCAACATGTAAAGAACATGTAAAGAACGTGTAAAGAACGTGTAAAGAACGTGTAAAGAACGTGTAAACTCCACCCAGAGAGGCCCATTCAGCACAGCTGCTTTCAGAGCTGGACCTTTTGTCGTTGCAGTGTGACGCTGCTAACAATGAGCCTTCTCTCCGTGCCTCGGTGCAGGGTGCTCTTAAGGCTGTGACACCGTGTCCTTGCCTGGTTATTTCTCAAGCTTTATTACATATTTCACACTTGAAAATGACTGCAAAGCCAAACGCGAGAGTGCGTGATGTGCAATCCTGTGGCATTGTGGGTAAGTTGTCTCTGTCCTCCTTCACCTTCAGGTCACTTTTGTTGGTCATTTCTGGCTCTTTTTTCAAAGCTATCGCGAACGTGTCTCTTTTGTTCAGATTGAGTCATGTGCTCTCTCATCTCCTCACATCTCTCTCGTCCAGCCTTTAATCACTCACTGCCTCCCCTGCTGTCCACTGAGGGCTAACAAATGAATCCCTTCCTGCTCCGTGCCACACCACATTTCGTGACATAAAATCACAGCCATCCACACACATGCACGAAGTACACATGGGAGGTCTACCAAAAATGGATTTCCACGGACAATGTCTCTGGACCGAAGCTACCGTCGGCCAATATTTTGTCCCAAAACCTTTAACGTTGACCATTTGAATGTCAGAACATTCCAAAAATAGCCCTGAAATCTCCAGTCCTCTCAACTTAAAGGTTAAAGATTTCTCACTGTGTTCACACACAGTGAGCCACGGACTCCTGCTCAGATGGAATTACCATATAGTTTAAATCTGTTTTTTAGGACATTTCTTTGAAGTTGCTTATTGCAAATCTTTTGTGATGAAATTCATTTTATAGGATATTTGCTTTTTATGTCCCAAAGAAATTCCTGCTATTCAGGGACTCTTAAATGAAACCAGAGTGATATCGATAAAACCAGCAACAAAACACCTGATGTATCCTTCCATCCTTTAAATTTGATCAAAAAGGTCACATTAGAAATCAATGCAGGTTAAGCGTGTCCTATTGATCCTCCTACTGACACAGTAAAACAGATAATCAAGCTGTACCAAATCTGTTATACTGTACCAGAGGTTGACCACACTGATTGGGCAACATCTGATGTTGTATTATTAATCGCATCGATCTAAAGGTCGATATATTAATCTAACCCAGGGGTCAGCAACCTGCGGCTCCGCAGCCACATGCGGCTCTTTAGCTGCTCTCCAGTGGCTCCCTGTGGATATTTAGAAATGAGTGGAAATGAATAACTGTTTTTTTGTTTACATTTTCATTTTTATTTATCATTGTTGTAGGTCTATGGTACGACGGTACCAAAGACATAATATTACGAGAAAAAAAGGCATAATATTAGTAAATATATGTATAGTAGTATAGTAGTAGTCATTTTACGTGTTTATTCTGGTAATATTACAACTTTCTTTCTCTTAAAGTTGTGACTTTATTTTCGTAATATGACACAGGCGACACAGCTAAAAGCACAATATCACTGTATGTTTCAGCTGCTTGGCAGTAATGTTAGCTGACCAGACCAAGGTCTCTCCATCAATCACTGCTGATCCTAGTGTTGGCTTTTCCTGCCTCAGCCTCCTGACCGCGGCCGGAGGGAACGGGGGAGACGCCGGAGTTTTGGTGGGAGACGATAACGTTTCTCTCTGCAGAGCCCCGTCACTTCACAAGACACGGGAAACCTCTGCTGGACTGGAGGAGCTGCAGCAGTTATTTCTGACCAAACGTCCACTGAACATTCACTAGATATTCTCAGAGCTAAACTAACTCTTCTGCAGTGTGGAGTGAGCAGCATGCACGTGAGAGTGGAGCGAGAGAGAGAGAGAGAACGAGCGCGGTGTGTGAGTGAAGGCAGACAGAGGAGCAGAGTACAGCAGAGATTCCGGTCCTGGAGACCAAAGCTACGGTCTCCTCCGCGTCCTCCGACCGCGGCCAACACTGTTTAACAGACGGGCTTCACTAGATACAACCAAGAGGTTTTGGTGCTTCACTGGAGTTTGTGTTGGAGTCTGAGTCTGAACAGCGGAGACACACGGGAGCACACATGGGACACCGACCAGCATTGATTTATACGTGAAGAAGTTACAAACAGTCCCTTTAAAATAAGAACCCTAAGTAAACTATTAAACTCATAAGGAAACAGCAACAGACATTTCACAGATGTCAACAAAAAACACGTGACTTTGTTGGATGGTTGGTTTGGTTAAGGTTAGAGAAGTACTGCTGTTACGGGTGATACAAAGACAATGTTAATTGCAGGTCTGTGGCGGGATGCAAACTTTTCTAGAAGAAAGTCAGATGTACTACACATCCATCCAACACCCCCACTTCAACACTCTTAACCGTCCACCTCAAGGACACAATACGTCCTGCAGTGGCACCAGAGGTACACTTTCATGCGTGGATCGTCCAATATGGACCTGGAGGTAGGCACACTGGGCTGAGAAATTGGCTAAAATGATGTCAGGCAGAATAAAATAAAGTGGCAATTCACTCTGATTATCTATCTACCTCTGAGGGGACCCAGAGAAAAGCTTTCATATTCTGCACTCAGTGGTTGTAATATAAAGAATCTAACTTTCCTCTGCCCTCTCAGTGATTAAGAAAACTGCATAGTGTTCCCTTTTCTAAGTTATAAGTCATAGCTCCCACACCAGTTAAAGTCCATGTCCAGCCCCCGTCAGCTGGACATGAGCAGAGCTCGAGTCCTGACAGAGGGTCTCACCCCTCCATCTGCTGCTGGGCGGGGGCCCTCGGTCCCTCTGCAGAGAGACAGACTGTAATCTATGAACTCCTCAGTTACTGAAGGTGCTGAGACCAAACAGGTCCAGCTGCGTATCACCTGACCCAAGCAACTACTATCTATCCTCATCAAGCCCTGTCCACCTGAGACAACTCCCCTCTCACACACACACACACACACACACACACACACACACACACACACACACACTCTCTGTGTCTATTGTCTTTCCTTCATTCATCACTCCCAACTATCGCCCCTCTATTCCTCTCATCACTGCACAGCGGGGCCATAACTGCCCGGCTCCCCGACCTATTTCCACACAGAATCCATTACGTCTCCCCGTCCTCTTTTTATCTTCGTCCACCAATTCAATCCACCCAGTCACCCATCCAGCCAAATATTCACTGACTGCTTGCCTCTTCCATTTGAGCTCATCACAGGGCTCCATCGTTCACTGTGAACCCAGGATTATCATCTAAGAGACGCTCCGCCCGTGTGGGTTGAGGCACACCGAGGGAGAAGAAAAGCTATAACACGTCCTTCTCTCTCTATCTCAACACAAGCCAACAGTGGATGGTATATTTCTTTTTTTATTTCTCACACCTTAAGGCACAAACAGCCCACACCCCGCTGTTGAGCACCATAAGCGGGATTACATAAGTGCCATAACTAGCAGAGAGGAGGCTGGGGCGGCGAGGGGATATTTAGCCGCTCTGGAGACTGGAGGAGGATAAGGCAGGAGATACCCACCGCAGCATCTTCTCTGCTTGGTTGGCTTCCCACGACTGGCTCAGTATCAGCCCACTATCAGCCTGGGGAGGGAAAGATGGGGAGGCAGCGATGGTGGCTCAGAAGAAGAGGAGGAGGAGGAAGAGGAGGAGGAGGAGGACTGAGAGAGTAAGACCACAGGCTGATTAGGGGAAGCAACTGAGAGACGGAGAGGAAGGAGGGAGAGTTAGATGGTGGAAAGGTTAGGGGGAGAAAAGGGAGCCGAGAAATGTTCCATCCCTCTGGCCATAGTCCTGACGAAGCCAGGATAGAGATGTCAGGCCACATCCTGTCTGCCGAGGAGAGGGGAGGGGAGCCGGGATCAAGCAGCAGACAATTAGACCTCAAGCCACAGGCCCTTATTCCACCGCATTTCTGCCTCTCTCCTTCTATCTCCCTCTTTTGTCTCTCTTTACATCACCCCCCCTCCTGTTCTGAGCATCCCCAGAGCTATCCAATATCAGCACTCGATTCTCCTCTATTTCCACAAGCTTCCCGGAGGCCGATCGAGTGTCCCTCCCTGGACTGCGGAGGGACGGGAGACGGTGCCGACCTTCGCAAGGTCACAGCTCGCTTCCATCAGATGAAACCCTAAACCTTCCATTTGACTCTTCCTCTCCTCTACTTCAGCCAAATCACTCCACTTGCTTTCGAGCCAATGTCACACAATTATCCTCACTTTTCACAAATCATACACATTTCCACCGGCTTGATTGCTACTGAAGATGCCATTTCTCTGTCATTTTGCTGAGAGCATACTAAACTCTAAGTCTGACCTTTCGAGGTCAGACAAAAAAAAAATCTGTTTTTTTCCCAAATCTGTTGAACCAAGGCTTATCTTCCCCTTCTTGTTTCACAGAGAAGCAGAGATAATCGTTAATCTCGTGCTTCTGGAGTCTGTGTAGTTTATGTATGATGTAATCCCCTTAGCATTTTACAAGTCAACTTGTTTTAGTTAAATGACTGTTAAAGCTTTCCTACTCACCATTTATATCCGCATTCTTTCCACTCTCTTTCACGCTGGGTAAACAGTTTTCCAGGTAAACTCCATTGTGATAACAGCTATCCCCCTCGCTGAGCTGCGGTGGCGGCTCCCAGCACATACATGGAGTCTGCATGATGCCACAGGGCCTGTTGGACGTGCTGGAGGCCAGACAGTCCTCCAGCCACTGGCACAGCATCTGGCAGGCCGCCATGCTGGGGTTGCGCTTTCCCACCACCAGGTACTCTGTTTTGAAATCCCCGTCGCCGTCCTTGATGGCCTTACCCGCCCGAGGAAGTCCCTTCCTCATTTGGAGGAACTGCTTCCCGGCCTCCAGGAAGGCCACCGGGGCGGAGGTATCGCACAGCCTCACCACCTCGTCAAAGCTCTCCATGCCCAGGTAGGTGCGCGTGGTCTCCAGGAAGGACTCGTACTGGAAGGTGCGGAGCTGCGACGGCACGCAGTCCTCGGTAGGTTTGGTGACCTTGATGAAGATGGTGTAGCGCCGTGGATCGGGGTTCTGCAGGGTCCAGGAACAAGGCATGGCGGGGAACGCTGACGACGACAGGAAGAAGCCAAAAAAGCGGCTCTGGACTAAGGTGGAGCAGGAGTCAGACTCAGGGCCGGAGGGGGCTGCGTGGCAACAACCCTCCATCAGCAGCAGAGGGGCAAAATATAGGAGGAGCACTGGGAGGCAAGGCCACCGGGACGGGCCAGGAACCCCACAGACAACGCTTGTCATGGTTTGCAGATGAAGGGAAGGATCATAGGTTGATGGCTGGTTTCTGGCTCTGGAGGAATCAACCTCCAGCTGTGAAGGGCGAAGGAGGAAGAGAAGGAGGAGCAGGGGGAAGAGGAGGAGGGGGAGGAAGGTTGCTCTCAAAGATCCAGCGATCGGCCCATGGCTGCATCAGTCGACCCCGAGATTCACAAGAACCTGTGAAATGGAAGAAGACAAGATATGAATTACACTCGGTATCTCATCAGATAACGGAACGGCATTACACTGATTCTATTTATCTCTGTGACGAGAAATCAATCCATCAGCTGTTATTGTTTGCTGTGTAAACTGAGAGCGACTGCAGCGACTCGGGCTCTGGAGAACAACGACACGTTGAATAGAAGCAGATGGAGGGAGGGAGCCGGCGCTTTAGTCGACTTTTTCTTTATTGCGCAACTTTAGATTGGTCTTTTCCTGAGAGACAACTGTTTTCCTCACATGTCTGCTCCCATATTTCATCCGCCAGCTCATTAATTTGTCCAATTATAAGACTATTAATTACAAAAAAGGCAACACCTGCAGCCATTCATTACTCGACTTTATCAGGGATGAGGCTCAGACAGCAATGCCGTGATCAATAGTCCTCTTTGTTTTTGCTTATTAATGCCAAAACAATTAGCCGGTGTTTTGCCTTTAAATACACATTCATAAGATGATAGCAGTATCTGGCTCTTTTTGGCCCATTTCTTCTATCCCACGTCTCAATGCAGGGCTGCTTACCCTTCACTAGCTCTGCTGTTCTAAGCTGTTACAATCAATGTTTCTTTATTGAAAAGCTACGACGTGGAAAAGAGTTTTAGGGTGGTAAACAATGTCATTCAAATTATAGGGATCGACCGATATGTTTTTGTCAAGGACCGATACCGATTATTAGTAATCAAGGAGACCAATAACCGATATTTTGAACCGTATACATTTGCAGTAAAAATTTAAATCTTGGTGTCAAAAATGAGAATAACACAAAACTTCATTGAAATGCATGAAAGGTCCTATATTGTAAAAAGTGAGATTTTCATGTCTTTTATATCATAAAGCAGCTTTAAGTGATATATAAATACTGTGAAAGTATCAAAACACTCAATCCATGGAGAAACACACACAATAATAATCGGTTGTTCCCTAATTCAAATACACGCTCCCGGTTTGCTCTTGTAGTGTAGTGTGTACTGTAGAGTTTTCAGCTGCTGCTTGATTTGAGATGATTGCTTTTTAGAGACATAGTCGAGCGTTGTTAAAGATACTGTATGAAAAACAAAAGGTGCTCAGTTTGCCTGCTGACGATTATCTACAAGGACAGCAGAATGATTAGTGCAGGTTTGAATGAAGAGGAACAGAATATTATGATAAACTGGAATGCAGCCTTCATTTATGCACCACAGCTAATACAAAGGAGTTGGATAATTTGAAAATACACTGAAATTCAGCATTACAACACCATGTATTTATTTTATTTAAAGCTGCATTAATTGCACAATTAATTGATTGTTAATCGAGATCATGAGTTTGTCTTCCCAGAATTAAATGAACAAGATAGATTGCGATATTGACATTTAAAATGCGTGCTACACTCATAGAAAACTATGACCAACAGCTAGAGATGGTTTTTCAGTAATCTCATATACGATTTTCATCTTTAAAACATTTGGAACAACTAACTTAATCAGACTCTTGATGCTGCTCGGAGTCATCACGGAGGTTCCATTGAGTTACATTACAGTGCATTCAAGCTCTACTCAGTACAAATGAGTTGGGCGATGGTAAATTATAACGCTATCATGATGCGTTCAAGTGTAATCTTGAACACATCTTGGCGAGAAACTTGAATTGACCTACAGTTGTTTGAAAGAGACATTTTCACAGCACTACCACTAGCTCTAAGCAGCTTCTAATATAGAATTAGAACTATGAATGGCAAGATTTGTTTTTAATCAAAGCAAATATTTAAATAAAAATACAATAAATTATCATTCATCATTTGAATTGTGTTTTTTTATACAAATAACCACTATAAATGAAAATAACAATGTAAATGAATAATATTCACAGTTGAAATGTTGTACAACATGGACCTGAAAGCAGCACTCTGTTTATTTAAATGTAGATAATCATGATAAATAATCATGATTTCTATATTGATAAAAAAATTATGATTATCATGTTGGCCATAATAGTATAGCCCTATATGCTGCATTAATCAATATTTTTTTGTACTGACAATAACTCAAAATGAAAGAGGTCTGGAAGAGCAACAAAAACTAACTCCCGGCTGTAAATTCTTACAAATAACAGCCCCACATGCAGCCGGGGAACGTGAGCATCTCAATGACATGCAATGTGTTGTAAAATGGCCTAATCAGAATCCAATTAGAGTCTACCATCCAGTTGTTGAAAGCTTCTTTAAGCCAGTCCTCCAGGCTGAAACAAGGCCTATAAGATTAGTTCCACCTGGCCACAAATCCAAAAGACAACAAGGCAAATGTGGCAGTAACTTTGACAACAGGCACCAGCGGATCCCTGTCTGGTTCCTTGATATAGATTTCAGACGGAGAGAACCTGATGCCCCCCCCTCCCCCGGTGTGCAGTGTAGCCGAGGACAGCAGCATATAGTGCCGCCTGCTGCTGATCAATCATAATGATCTGTAGGTCTGACAGAGAGAGAGAGAGTATGTTTCTGTGGAGACAGGATGGAGTTAACGATAATTCGTCACAACCAATAAAGCAGCGTCTAACGGAAACACCTTGTAAAGCAGGCCCCTCAGGGGGAACAGCACTGTATCGTCTCTACAGAATGAAGTTTCCTTCACAAACAAACTTAATTAAGCAAACTTTAATCAAACTGTGCATCTGGCCTTGTCAACAAGAGCCTTTTTTTTCTTCTTTACTGATAACAAGTTCATTCAGGATGCCACTTCACACAACTCAAGAACCTCACATATCTCAATCTTCATCTCTATTCTGTTAGTTACTTACTTTATAAATTAGGTACTTTATAAATTAAGTTATACCTATTCAACAATGAATTCCAAAACCTACATTATTTTCTTATATTAAAATGTATAATGGTGTTTGATAGGTGTCCTGCCCTTGCAATGCGTTCTCTTTAGCAGAGCTAGACAGTCAGTTAAAGGGACTGTTTGTAACTTCTTCCACGTATAAATCAATCCGGGTCGGTGTCTCATGCACGCTCCTGTGTGTCTACGCTGTTCAGACTCAGACTCCAACACAAACTCCAGTGCTTCACCAAAACCTCTTGGTTGTATCTAGTGAAGCCCGTCTGTTAAACAGTGTTGGCTGCGGTCGGAGGACGCGGGGGAGACCGTAGCTTTGGTCTCCAGGACCGGAGTCTCTGCTGTACTCTGCTCCTCTGCCTGTCTTCACTCACACACCGCGCTTGTTCTCTCTCTCTCTCTCTCTCTCTCTCTCTCCACTCTCACGTGCATGCTGCTCACTCCACATTGCAGAAGAGTTAGTTTAGCTCTGAGAATATCTAGTGAATGTTCAGTGGACGTTTGGTCAGAAATAACTGCTGCAGCTCCTCCAGAGCAACAGAGGTTTCCCGTGTCTTGTGAAGTGACGGGGCTCACTTTTTACTAAAATAATTTACTAAATGAACATCATGCTGTATTGAAGAAGACTTGAAACTAGCGATTGAGACCATAAACTCATGTTTACAATGTTTACTGAGGTTATAATGTTTACTTCGATACAATCAGACATTTAGCAGACAGAGGAGCTGCCCCCCACCCCCCTGCTGGCTGTTAGAAAGAATGCAAGTTTAAGGCACTTGACTTCACGTTTTAGACCCGAGGGTTGCCCGGTGCTCACGATGCCCACACCTTGTACATTTCTGAGAAATCCAGAAAGCGTCTGATTCTGTAGAATACGACACTTTGAATTAAGACTGTGAACTATAATGTCTGCTATTGAATTGATATGGTGGAAAGTGTCTGCCTGTGATAGCAGCTAACCTTCCTCCAGAGCCCAGCCAGCTCTGCAGTCTTCTTTCGGGGGAATGTTTCCTTACAACAACGGACCGCCCCCCTTTGTGAGGCTGAAATAACCCCTGGTTTAATTCAGAGGTGTTAATTCTCAAAACTCCGGGCTACGGCAAAGTCCCTGTATCTAATATCAGTTACGACCAAAAGGCTTTTCTTCAGGTACAATTATTCATCCTGTCTCATTGTATCTCAGTCCGCCTCACGTCTCACCCTGCCTCGTCCTGGCAGCTCTCTAACTTCACCACGTCCCAAGAAGTGTCCAGGGAAAACTACCTAAGCCTCTTTCACCAGACGAGCCTGACAGTAATGAAATGAATAGAGCTTTAACAGAGGATAAAGAGCCGCTCTTTATTGACAGCTCTGCCTCATTTATCTCCAGACACGCCACACCCCCTCCTCCTCCTCCTCCTCCATCTTCCACTCAACCTGCCGGGAGGGAGTCTGATCACCCAACATGCAGCGCTCTATTGGAGCTTCCTGTTCATGTCAAGCCTCCCCTCATTACTAACACTGAGCACTGCCCCCCCACCTCCTTACCTGCAACCCTGTAACACACACGCAGACCCCCCACCGTCCTCTATCGATCTATCGTGTTTCAGATGCTAACAGATGGAGAGCAGCTATTAACACACTTTCATCTACTCTGCAGCAGAGGAGAAGAGGAGAAGAGGATATGGCAGTGAAAGAAGAGATTTGAGCCAGAGCTGCACAGTCTGCTGTATAGTCTGACCACAGACATAGAAGACTGATATAACTTGAGGTCAGAGGTCAAAGGACCCCTATGTATATATATATCTATATATATAGATATAGATATATCTATATATATATATAGATATATATATATATCTATATATATATCAAATGCTGTATCCTCACTGTCCTGCAGTATTATAAACTCTAGTAACCTGGCTATGTGTCATCCATACACTGCCTCTCTCCCTCTTTCTCTCCTCAGTTCTCATGCCGTGGCTCTGTGTTGTTGACTGCTTCAACATACAGTATGTAGATGTTCAAGTTTACTTTTCTAAAATCGTCTTTTTCCCTGATATTGCAGCGTGTTTTTGTGCTCTGTAAAAACAAGGTGGAGAGAGCATCCGGACGAGCCAAAGCTTTGTGGTCGTTATCTATAATAATACTAATGATGGTCCAACATGATGGTTTTTTTAAGTCAAAAACCTTCAAATGTTCTTGGACTTCCAGTGTCCCTGCTTGCTTGCTTTTCTTGTATTAAAAGTATTCATTGGTTGCCGTCATTGGTTTTTGAAAGTTACATCACATTTCTTCACGCTCTTACAAAACATGACTGAGCTGACGGAGTTACCGGAGACCAAAACAGAGCTGAAAGGAGAGTGAATATTGGACTTCCAGGCACCTCATTCATCAAATGGCCAGAAACACAACTCCAAATGAATGATAATGTTGTTCTGTGTGTGCTAGAATAGGTAACTGCTTGGTAAGGTGTTAGCCATAACAACTTTAGAAGGCCATATTGTGCATGATAACATGAATGCAGCTTTTTTCAATGCTCTTAGAAGTTATTTTTGTCATCAGGCCGACTCTTGTGAACAAATCATTTCATTGAGTGTGGAAGCTGCCTGTTCTCTTAATGACGCTCCTGTTTGTTTACCAAACGACTGTGGTTATAAGTTATTGATATCAGGATCATACAGGTAGCATTTTGTATACATATATTTGTAATATGGAGCTGCAGCATCTGCTCGGGCACATTCATATTCAGAGGGAGGAAGTTCTTCACTGGGTAGAAATTTTAGTATTCTGTAGCTGTGGAATTATTCATTCCTTTCAGCCTGTGGCTGGAACAGCAAGCAATTAAAAGAACAAAGGTGTTGCATTAGCCAGCAGCCTAGAAGCATGAATCCATGTAAACATGCCCAACAGGCTGGCTCTGTGAGCGAGTCAGAACAATGGCCCAATCACAGAGAAGCAACAGTCCCTCAGACAGAGATGTAGAGGGAGAGAGAGATACAGAGACAAAGAAAGCACTGATGAGAAAATGATAGAGTCGCATGGAGCATCACTTCTCACATCAGCAGCACAGGGATTACAGGCTGATTAGCAGAGTAACACAGGGACCTGCTGCCACACTCTGCCGTACAAACTACAAGGCAAAAAGCCACGGGGCTGCGAGACGCACACGGATTCCCTCTTCTCTGAAGTACAAATTGCGTAAAATTGCTCCTCTGTGTCATCAAATTCTTTCACAGGCAAAAATAACTTGGCAGAGACATCAGTAGCAGCGGTTTGAGGTGTTGGGCACAGATCGTGGAGGCTATTCGGTCCATGCATGTGATGCTCCGGTGAGCAATCAGAAACACAAGAGGAGGGTGAGATTACCTGTTTGTTTAATTTCAGACATGTTCCAGTAAATCACTATGGTCTCCACAATGAACACATGACCACTGTTATTATATCCTCTACAAGAGGCACAAACAATGCTAACCTTGGAACATGGCAGGAGATACAGAACTGGACTGAAACACTGCAGTGTTACCAGCCGGAGAAAAAAGGACAATTAGAAAAAGGAAAAGGAGGAAGTCGGGTGACGTCGGAGGATAAAGAGCAACAAAGTCAGCGTGGGGAGGAGGTCAGGGTCGATGGATGGGTCAAACAAACACAGGACTTTCACCCAGGAGACCGCTGTTCATGTCCCGTGTGAAACCAAAAGTTGACTTATTTTAACTTTAAATGAACTCACGTCACGTACTTAAGTTACGTAAGATTAATTTACATCACGTACGTCACGGACGTTACCTTACCTACCTAACTCGAGTTACGTAACATTACTTATTTGAACCAAAACCAGGATCTTTTCTTAAACCAAGTAGTTTTGTTGCCTAAACTTAACCAAACTGTGTTTCTGTTCTGTTGTTTAAGCATCTGGTTTGGCAAACTTGACGAATGAGAACTAAAGATTCAGGTAATCATTCATCCCATTGGCTATTAAGGTGCCTAATTCACTGCTTCATTCACTTACTGATAAAAAGCAAAATACTGATCTTGTGCCTTTTGGTAGGATCTATAGCCCATTTCTATGAATTAGTACAACAATCCATTATGTGTTTGAGGGCTACAGTTCACGGTAAAAAATGTTCAAATGTTTGTAAAATTAGCCAGTTTTGGAAATGTAGCATTTCTACCAAAGAAACCAATGCATACTAATAGATGCTTTTTGTATAAAATTAAATTGATGTCAAATAAAAGTTTAATAGTTTTTGTTTGCAAATGCATTTCTAAAAGATGTTTAAGAACATTCTGCATCTATGCAGAAAACACTGGCAGAGAGAATGAGAAAAAGGTGGTGGTATGGTACGGTACGGTATGGTACGGTATGGTACGGTATGGTACGGTACGATATGGTACGGTATGGTACGGTATGGTATGGTATGATATGGTATGGTATGGTATGGTACGGTATGGTATGGTATGATATGGTATGGTATAGTATGGTATGATATGGTATGGTATGGTACGGTATGGTATGGTATGATATGGTATGGTATGGTATGGTACGGTATGGTATGGTATGATATGGTATGGTATAGTATGGTACAATATGGTATGGTATGATATGATATGGTATGGTATGGTACGGTATGGTATGGTACGATATGGTACGGTACGGTACGGTATGGTACGGTATGGTATGGTATGATATGGTAT
>CAKAOI010045791.1:0-104242 GCA_916701655.1 Sebastiscus albofasciatus | reverse complement strand
AGCAAGAATTGGCTGGTGTGTGCCTTTGCAGCACTGATACTGTAGCTTGCCTGTGAGCAGAGTCAGCAGGGCCCTGTCAGTTATTTCCCACTGGATGAAAAAGGGGTAGGACTTTAAGGAGAGGTGGAGGAGGTACCCGCTCAGGTCATCAACTCCACAAGCCAGTGATGATCTGCTGGCTTTTACACAAAGGACACCGTACACCTGGTAGATCACTTGCTGTCCAGGTGCAGGACATACAGTCGATTCAAAATAGGCCACCATGGCCTCAGCTCAGGGGATTCTACCTTCAGAGTCCAGCTCTCAAGGAAAACTGCAGTTTATCCTCAGCTGAAAACTCATCATATACAGTATGTGTAGGGCTCCAAAAACACATTTTGTATTGTAAGAGAAAAATGAATATCCTCTCATGACTCTTGCGTTCACTTTTTTGGGTGCTTTGATATTGGATCAAATGGATTTTTAAAGCAGACCTGTGAATGACTGACAGCATTTAGAACAGAAAGTAAAAAAAAAAAACAAGCAATATAAAGAATACGGATAAATTTGATAACGTACAGTAGACAGGGGTCTTAAAGTTGGAAGTTTCCATGATTGACTTAACAGTGGCAATGATAGAGACAAACAGATGTTCAATCAGTGCAGGCTGTCCTCATACACCGTTCATAGCTATACCTACAAAAAGTTAATGCACTGTAATTCGTGTAATATATTAATGGTTATTAAAGACAAATGCCCCATAGGGAGAAGGTTGGGGTGGATGGGTGGGTAAAAAAAAAAGACTTCCGTTCAGGAGACTGGTGTTCGTACCCCGTGTGAAACCAGAAGTCAGCGTTGATTTATTTTTCATGTAACTTCCTAAACCTAAATAAGTAGTTTTGTTACCTAAAACTAACTAAGTAGTTGTTACCTAAACCTAACTAAGCACTTTTATTGCCTAAACCTAACCAAGTTGTTCTTTTCCTAAACTTATCGAAGTAGTTTTGTTGCCTAAACTTAACTAAGTCAATCTTTTCCTAAACCTAACGAAGTAGTTTTGTTGCCTAAATGTAACTAAGTCAATCTTTTCCTAAATCTAACGAAGTAGTTTTGTTGCCTAAACGTAACAAAGTCAATCTTTTCCTAAACCTAACGAAGTAGTTTTGTTGCCTAAACGTAACTAAGTCAATCTTTTCCTAAACCTAACGAAGTAGTTTTGTTGCCTAAACTTAACTAAATCAATCTCTTCCTAAACCTAACAAAGTAGTTTTGTTGCCTAAACTTAACTAAGTCAATCTTTTCCTAAACCTAACAAAGTACTTTTGTTGCCTAAACCTAACAAAGTATTTTTCTGTGAAGACCAAAGTTTATTTTGAAAAGACTGTACGCATGTAACTAGTGGAATTTGACACGTGCGTCAAGTTTTGCTGGACATTCGTAGGAAAACACACGGAAAATGAGGAATAACTTTTGGGAAGATATCTTATCAGTGTCAAAGTTTACTCAAGTAACGTGGTTTTGGATGTTAACAAACGTAAATGTAAGGAAATTCAAGATTAAGAAAATCGATGCACACTTTAGTGATCAGTTTTATGCCATCTATTGCAACCTACTATTGGACAGTCAGAGAAGAGAGGATTATGGCTGCTGCTCTTTTGATCTCTGAGTCAGACGCTATTGGTGGACAGTGGTGCAATGGGTTTATTCATACCAACAGTGATAACTGGATATCAGTCACTCGTGACAGCTTATCCTGAAAATGGCCTTAACGGGGCTCAAAAAGAAGCCAAGTTATATAATAAGTGAAAATATCAGCAGGGTTTGACAATAAGGACTGGTCGGGGCCTATAAGGGCCAGTAAGACACAGACTGATCCAGTTTAATGATCAGTCACCAGACCAACACCAGAGAAGTGTTTCTGGTCACACCATTTCTCAAACGGGTCCTGTTATCTTCGCTTGTGTCCTCCGACACTTTACGAATCTTGCTCTTTTCGCAGCCAATCAGAGTGGATGACCCTTCAGAAGTTACGCAAAGAGTTAAGAGGAGCAGACATGAAAGCCAGTACTTCAAATTAAAAAGAGAAAATAAAAGCTGTGTTCTTCTGTTGTGGAAGGAGCAGTTTTCTTGGGCTGAAAATAATGAATCAATCCTGTAATGTTTGCTGGCAATTTCTGAGTAAGGCAGATTGAGCTGGCTCATTTTTAAAGGCACCAGCAATTACAGCAAAACGAGCTGGCAGCGCCTAAGCAGTGTGTTGGCAAAGCAGGAAGCCGACAACCCCTCATCAGGTCCCATTAATGTCAGAAACAAAAACAGAAAATGCGCACGACCCTAAAAAAGTCTCGTCTGATAGCTTTTAAAAAAAAATATTTGTTATTTCTCCTCACTACATTTACAGGTTTCTGGTCTTGATCTGTGAAAACATTACCGGCATAGAGGGCCAATTCATATTTTTTATCATTTCATTTTTGTAAAAAAAATTACACACATCAGATTTAATTACAGTCAATTAAGTACCTTCTGTTGTCATTTTGCTGCTGGATATTGTTGTAAATGCACAAATAAAAGAGTATTTATATTGTTTTGAAAAGAATATGGGTTAATACTGAGGTCAGATTAGATTGGAGAGGATAAAAGCAAAATATCAAAAAGAGGGTTTATAAGCAACTCATTTGACAAAGCCAGGTTTTTAAATAGTTTACACCAAAATATGATGGCACTTTAAAGGTACAGTGTGTAGACTTTGGTGGCATCTAGTGGTGAGTTTGCAGATTGCAACCAACTGAGTACCCCTCCGCTCACTCCTCCCTTTCCAAAACTGTGGTAACGTGATTCGCTGAGCATAAAACCAAGCAATTTGCCTCGCTCAGAGGCTATTTTTACAATAACAACAACACCACTGTAGGAGCAACGGAAGTCAAACGGCAGCTGGCGGTATCACGGTTTTGAACTTTCAGAAGCTCGTTAGAAAACTACGGTGGCCTTCGGGTAACGTAAAAAGCTGGTGGTTTGTCCGTTCTGGGCTACTGTAGAAACATGGCGGTGCAACATGGCGGACTCCATGAAGAGGCCCTGCTCCCTATGTAGATATGAAGGGCTCATTCTAAGCTAATGAAAACACAACAACTCTTAGTTTCAGGTGATTATACCCTAATGAAAACATAGTTATGAATATTATATTCCCTTTATTGCTAATAGATCCCTGGAAACGCTACACACTGGCCCTTTAAATGAGGAAAAAAGAGTGCACGATCATATTTGATTGAAGTGGTAGATAGGTAAAAGTTGCTGAAAAGATATAAATGGGGCAAAACTGTGCTCTCAACTTTCATTTTATTATTCCTCTGGCCATCATCACAGCTTCAAATATACGAGAAGTAAGGACATAAGGTAATGAGCCGTAAAAGGAGGTCATGATCAATACAGACCAAGTCTGAATAATTTCCTGCCTCACCGGTTCCCTCTTTTTTTGCCTACTTCCATACCTTGCAGCCATTTACTCCGTAACTAATTTTTGTGATCACTTAGCTTTCAATTGAATGCTTACATACTTGACAGAATGTCTTTTGCAAGGTCTACGACCCACTGTGTCTTCTTCGGAGAGACAATTTATCATAGCTTAAAACTCTGACATGCTCAGATGAACTGGCTTTATCTTGACAAAACCTGTCTTATGGCTGGCTACTTGATATCAAATACTCACTCAACCACCAGGCACTGGCCTGGATTACTGTGCACCGCACCAGAGGTGCAGCCCCAGGGTCCAAACATAAGAGAGCGGCACTCACAGCTCACACACGTCAAGCTTCTTATTTACAGGCCGCACATGAGATACCAACTAAATCTGACTGAGTAAATCTGAAAGCTGCTTCGGATTGACAGTCTTCATGTGCTAAAAAGATTAAAAAATAAATAAATATATAATTGTAGTGATTTAGCTGATGCGTGGTGATATCGTAGATATGTGCAGGTATTCTGTGTGCAATACTGTCTGAGAAAGACTTGTACATTTGACAGTATGACACCTGGCATTTTAGCTACAAAGGGGAGTTAAAAGCTTTAAAAGCTTTGCTGTGCATCTAAAGTTAATATTACCAATCCCTGTTGTAGTCTTAATCCAGCACTGACAAGTGATTATAAGATCCACTGGTCTCATATACAGTAAGGAGGAAGAGACAAGTAGGAAGTGGTGGAGGAAGTACTCAGATCCTTTACTTAGGCAGAAGTAGAAATACCATAATGTAAAACAAGTCTGTTACAAGTACTGTAAGTATCCTGAACTCCAAATTGTACTTAAATAGGTAGTGCTGTTCAAATAAATGTAGTTATATTTGTTAAAATTCTCATTACATCCCTACAGCATCGATAAATCGAATGCTCTGGAAAAAAAGAGAAAATAATCTGGTATCTCTGGCTGTCGCAGGACTGTAGTAAACCCGTTAAATCATTTCATTCAGCCCGAATGCAATGACTGGACGGGCTACCTTTCTGCCTGCGTGCACTCCGTGCGTTCACTCATTGTGCGTCACAGGAGTCTTCCACAAGCTGCTAGCCCTTTAGCTGTGACTACTAACAATAGTCATGTTTGTTGTTTACGTTCATAATGATAATTTTGGGGGAGTGGCTTTGGAGGGAGTCTTGAACAGACCGACTGTCTGTGTTGCCGACTTTCTCGCTAGATTTAGGGACTTTTGGAGCTACTGCTGTTAGCTACTTTCATTGGAAAAGAGTTGGCGACACTAGGCTCTGTTTTTTGATTATATAATTTTTAAATTCCGATTACCGACCCGACCTTTAAAGCGGCTATAATCAGTATTTTACAATGTATCAAATGACAATGTGAAAGGGGTCACCCATAGTGTCAAACCTACAGGGAATTTGCTCTAATAACCCACTGTACTGTACGAAAGAGCAATATATTTCCCTCAGGAGTTGGTAGAGACCAAAAACAGAGCTATTAGAAAGTGAATATTGGACTTACATTTGCCAATTCATTGCTAATGTTGCTTCCTTGGCTGGATGAGTAAATAACGTGGCCAAAAAATAAACGGTTAATGCTTGTAATAATGCAAATGGCCCAAACGATATATAACATTTTAGGAATATAATTTCTGTTGCAATAAAGCAGAGTTTAAATGATCAATGAAAAAAGTAAAAGTAAGTAGACTAATTTATATATTGCTTGGTAGTATAGACTATAGCAGTACATTATATTTTATAATCATATGTTTCGTATGAAAAAGCTTAGTTAAAAAACAGTAACACAGCTGAAATAATGTAGTACTTAGATGTGGTAGAGTATAAGTGTAAGTATAAGTAGCATAACATGTAGTACCTCAAGAATTTACTTATGTACAGTACTTGATTAAAACCAGTTACATTTAACCAATGCATGTACACCTACACATACAGTACTTGCATTCACATACTCTTGCCCCATAAGTCTATATGTTCTTCATTATATATAAAGTTAAAAGATCAACTATTAGGCTACGTTTTAGAACATTTATTATTAACATTAATTACATCAGATTAGACCTTATTAAACAAAAATATAAGAGGCTCAAGTGCATCCTGATATTTCTCTTAGATACTGTATGACATATCAGCATTTCATCTAGGACACAAACAAGTCCACATCATTAGTCACTGGTTAGGGTGACTCATCTATAATTAACTGGGAGCGGGGGCTTTATTCGTCTCTTATGTCTATTCCTAATTCAATAAGATGTGAGGACAAGGTTGTCACCCGGCAAAGTTGCTGTAGCAGTACACATTCCCAGACTGTCAGCATGTAAACAGCCCCTGGACTCCGTCTGCCTGCTATCAGAACTAGTGTTGCAAAGCACATCGCTGGCTGAGTGCTCATATGAGATTGCACTCTGTTAACCTGAGAGACTGAACTGCTTTTGAGGAGGAGAAATTCCTCCAAACTCAGCAGAAATTACTCTAAAAGGCCACTGCTGGTATTTAAAGGAAAAAGTTTATGAGTGTGACAAGTTGAGGGATAAGCAGGAACTTACTTTATGGTCATGGAAGTAAAAAAGGCTGCGGGGGATTTATGATTTATTAGGAAAAAGTAAAAAATGAAATTACAAAATTGTGAGAATGTAGCATCTGATTCATTTTACAGGTGGGAATTTACTGTATATATTGTATTAGTATGCATTACAACATCGCACACATCGTCGGGTTATAATGCATCTTTGGCTTCTCCGGGTTGATTTCTAATTAGTAAGGTTAGCCTTAAGCTTGCACACTGTCACACACAATATGATGCAAATGGTTTATGTGCTGCAGTCACACGTGATGATATTTTGTGGCACATTAGTAATTACTGTAACCTGCCCTGAACCTGAGAGGCACACTGGTGAGAAATAAATGAATGAATAAATGAGTGAATGAATCAATGAATGATTCATGCTCCTTATACTCTCTACTGGCTGTTTAGAAGTTGGCCAAAGCATCTTTAATAACTGGCTTAGCAAAAGCAGCATCTCTGTCATGTAAGCAGCACGTAGTTGTCTCCCACGGGAAAAACAAATGAGAGTGAAGTCCTTAAAATAGCATCGGTGTTTGTTACAGCGCCTGGAGAGACAAATAACATTTTAGCAGATTACTTAAACACCTGTAAATTAGCATTTTTAGAAACACATGGCAGAGGTGTCAAATAAGGGTGTCAGATGTAAACAGACGGCTCAGGCCATGTTAATGACTGTCAACGGTAGCTTTGAGCAGCATTCTGTCAGATTTCCATGTATTCTGTAAATACGAGATTATGCTATTAAGCCTGAATCACGTTCAGGGGTTGTGAAGGTGAAGATCAATCCAGTTTTCATTGTTGAAACTCTCTGAAATGCTAATAAGAATTTCCATCGCTTAGCATATTCCCCAGGCTTAGAGTGTACAGCAACAGCACATGTGACATTTAGTGGCTACTGTTATCCAAAGCTCCTTCTTTAAAACCCATGACTGACAGCATTGTTAGTGCAATGCAATGTTATGAAGAGAAAGATTGTGTAGTTTACAAAGATAACAGTGGCAGATTACCACTCGAGTTACTTTTGAAATTTCCTTATTTAATTTCAGAGCGGCTAACGTTACCTTGAACTCTGGTAGCTTCCTGTAAAAGCTTCTACACTGTGGGGAAATACTACATAATGCAGTGGACATAACCTGTAACCCCACTAACTAGTTAGGATATGTTCCTTGGCCTGGAAAGAAACAATTTGTTACTACTTTAGGTAGAAATTAGCCAGCTATGCTAACAATTGCAAATTACATTTGAGCAGATAAACATAGTTTAATCCATTTCTTAACACATTTGCTTTGGTGTTTTTGGTATCACTCTTACTACAGCCCATAGACTGTATATAAAGATGGACGATGTGACAGCTCCCCAAAAGTGAAGCCAAAACATCTGGATCGCCCCCTGGTGGCTGGCTGTAGTATAGGTCATAAAGCCCGCCCCCTCCATGTTAGCGGATGGGGCAAGGACCAAACTAAAAAGTTGAAGTACACATCAAACACATTTTTCCTACAGATGGGTCCTGTCATTTTAGGTAGTTCTTATCAAGCTGATGCACAGTATGTCCAGGTGTTCATTTTCCTGATAAGTTTGGTTTTAATTTATTATTTGATGCTACAAAAAGGGGGGTGAGACGTCATGATTGACAGCTGTGATACTCTCTCGCTAGCAAGCTGTGGCCGCGTTCGGCTCTCGGTTGGTTCGTCCCGGTATGTGGGCGGGACCTTGATACCGCATCTCCACCGCCCGATCACTACTGCGCACTGGCTCCATATGATGTCAAAATCTCAAGTTGGCAGCTCCCGTATCTGGGATATTTTGGCTTCACTTCTGTACAGTGGGAGGAAGTGGCAACGCTTCGTCCATCTTTATATACAGTCTATGCTACAGCCCCATGCACACCACTCCCAACATGTGGAGCGGTCCAAAGCTTGTCTTGGCTTGCCGTGCCTAGTTCTGAATGCTAAGCTACGATTGGTCAATCGCTGTTTGGGGGAGGGGATAAGCAGACAGTCAATTTGAGATCATTTGAATTCCACTTATAATAACATGCACTTAAATCCTCCTACATAGGGAGACCAGTAAAACAAAATGCATATACCACAGTTGATTTAACATACGTAATTAGCTATCAACATATGTAATCTATATTAGCACTACCATGTTGGAGGATTAGTCATACACTGTAGCTAGAGTGCAGGGGAGTGAAAATGGCATCATAACAATCAGTAGTCAATCAGTAGTGAGCAGCTTGGCTTGCCTTATCAAGCATACAAACAATTCATTTACAGCTCTAGTGTTACTGCTGTTGTCACCAACAGAGAATGACTACAACAGCAAAATACAGGATGCTGTTTTCTACACTGTCAGTGCATATCATGCATGGCAAGAGTGGTAGAAAGGGACGTCAGTAAGTGACATCATAAATGCACTGAGAAGAAATCTGCAAAGGAAAAACTTCTTAGTATGTGTGTCTAGCACTGCTGTCTCCTAATGTCGGAGCGGTTGGTACAAAATACATACTGTATTTTTTGGTTGGGCCGGGTGAGAACTGAGAGGTGACGTCCATTCTACAGGAAATATCTAACGCTTGCTAACATCACGTCGCTGAATGTTGAGCGTGTGCTGCAAGGTCGTGTTCTCATTCTCAATGAGCGTTGGAGGTGAACGTGGACACGCGGCGATGGTTCAAGCTGCTTATATGGATCTTCCGTTTCATTAATCATATCCTGAATAATTCACATCGCTCAAAATTCCTAATGCAGCTCACTCTATTCTCCCTCATAGTGAAACCTATTAGCCAAAGAGGCTCAGCATATATTAACCAACATAATTTGTTGGCTGGCTCTTCATGATACCACTATGGAGGTCACAGTACAGTAGGTTTTTAAGCTCTTAACTGCTTGTGTGTGTATATATACACTGTATATCACGTATAAAAAACTGTAAAACTCTGTCAGCAAAAAACAATAAATATCCAACCCTACCTTTCTCACAAAAAGTCCCAGTAAAATGAAGCGGGCAGTGACAGGAAGGCAGAGCTCCGCCAGGCAGCTGATGACATGTTCCTCCGTTGCGGCAAAGACCGTCACGGCAAGCTTGAGGTTCATGCAGAGGATGTTTTGGTGTCTGTGTGGGAGCTGCCATTGTTGTTGTGTTCACTGTGTCAGGGCTGGTTGATTGAGTTGTCCTACTTGAAGAACTTGTTGTCGATGCTTCTATGGCATACAGAGTATCTCTGTAAAAAAAGGGCAAAAGTTTTAGTCGTTTAAGTGGGCAAAAATCCAATTCAGCATAAGAATTATTTGCTTTTAAGGCAAAAGATATGAACTAGATTCCAGCTAATTTTACCCATTAAATGAGAGGTAAATGTAAAGTGTAGTCATTTACCAAGTAGACAGGTTTTTGACTACAATCCCAGGCAGAGAGGGGTGTTATTTATTACAATAAGTGGTCGGATTTTCACCACTGCATCAGATAAAGCAAAATGTGAGTACTAGTGCTTGTGTTATACTTAATTATCAGAGTATCAAAACGTTAACACACTCGTGTGTTAATGTTTTGGGCTGATTTTTCTTGTGTGAGCTAAGAAAACTAAAAACAACACGTGGAAATTAATCAAAAGAAGATATCATGATGAAGCCATTGATTTATTTTTTTTAACTTTACCTGCATCGGTCTATGTTGCTGCCGCCGATGGCATCAGATGTGTAAAAGCTCCTCAGTTTATTGACTTCAATTATTTCAATGCAGCCGGTAAAGTTGTGGAAAGGTTTTGCTCTCTGAGGGGGAAAAGAACACAATTTTATTTAAACAATTGATTGCTTTTTGTAGTTCTTTCCCATCTTTTACATTTTATTATGATGCGGTTTTAGAGATATATATATACAGGATATTAGGGCTGTCAATCGATTCAAATATTTAATCACAATTAATCGCATGATTGTCCATGATTAATCAGAAATTAATCGCACATTTTTTATCTGTTCAAAATGTACCTCAAAGGGAGATTTGACAAGTATTTAATACTCTTATCAACATGGGAGTGGGCCAATATGCTGCTTTATGCAAATATATGTATGTATTTGTTATGGAAATCAATTGAGAACACAAAACAATGACAAATATTGTCCAGAAACCCTCACAGGTACTGCATTTAGCATTAAAAAATATGCTCAAACCATAACATGGCAAACTGCAGCCCAACAGGCAACAACAGCTGTCAGTGTGTCAGTGTGCTGACTTGACTATGACTTGCACCAAACTGCATGTGATGATCATAAAGTGGGCATGTCTGTAAAGGGGAGACTCGTGGGTACCCATAGAACCCATTTTCATTCACATATCTTGAGGTCAGAGGTCAAGGGACCCCTTTGAAAATGGCCATGACAGTTTTTCCTCACCAAAATTTAGTGTAAGTTTGGAGCATTATTTAGTCTCCTTTGAGACAAGCTAGTATGACATGGTTGGTACCAATGGATTCCTTAGGTTTTCTAGTTTCATATGATACCAGTATCCTCACTCTAACTTTAAAAACGCTGTGCCTGCTACAACCTCCGAAAAATCAAATGCGATAAAAAAAAAATGAGTGGCTATTAGTGATTATTTTGCATTAACACCTTATTATCGCGTTAACTTTGACAGCCCTAATATATATTAAAAGTAACATTCAAGCAACTTTTAATCATGTATGTCTGAACCTTATGATTTCTGTATTGAAAGTCTTACCTGATTGTGTAAATATTGTTGTGGCAGACCACCTGTGAAGACGTGATTTGTTCTTTGTATGAAGTTTCCCAACCAGTAATTACTTGCTGTACTTCTGATTTTCTCATGACCAGAAAGAGTCAGCTCTGCCTCACAAGGGGTCAGGTGTTGTCTATAAAAAGAGTATGAACTCTTCAGGTCAAGCAAACAGTTAGCACAGGTCCACTAGTTGTACTAACCTAAGCACTTTATACACATTAATTGGTGCTTAGAGAAGAGGTGGGTTGTATAAGAGGTAGTTCAATTATAATATTCACTGAATCACGTCTCTGTTCTCTCTCTTTAGAAACTTGTGACAATGTCACAAAAGAAATCTCGAACATGTCCATGTACTATATTCCTACAAGTTAAAAAGGAAAGAACTTTTGCAGCCTTGGTGAGAAAACAATAGATGCCCTTTCAAGAAGTTTTTGCCGACATTTTGACTTTTAAAAAAAGCCTTTTCAAACTAAAGAACAAATGCTACCAAGATAAACCGCCGCAACAGAGATCAGCAACTTCCTCTTGCAGATAGCATGGGATTTAAAAATCTATTTTTTTATAAATAGTGGTCTGAGAAGTAGAGTAAAATCCAAGAATGCTGAGATTTAAAAACTGTGGTAAACGTGCATAACTGTTTCGTTCACTCCGTTGATACGTTCATTGATCACAATACCTTTTCTGAGGTGCGACTGCTGACCTCCATTTTGTTTTCTCCAGGTGTCTTGTACGCCTTCACACAACTATTTTGGACACACCCCACAGCCATTCATTGATTTCAAAAACCAATTCTCCACTTTGAAACAACAGGGGAGAGCAGATAATTACCTAAGTGCATATTCTGGAGTAACCATCTGCAGCTCGAGGGTACTCAGGCCACGGATGCACAGTCTCCTCTCTAGCCCTTGTTCCCCGAGTGGAAGTTAGGAGGTCCGCGAAGCAATCTAGTCTGATTTGTTAAGCCTGTGCTTTGCAGGCTGTTGCATATGCCGGCTAAACACTCGGGGCACTAACTCCGAGCTGCATAAGTCCTTCCTCTAGAGCCAGCGTGGAGAAGCGGTTAATTTAGAAGCAGTCTGCCAGAGCGGCCTGGCCAGCAGCCAGAGGGCACTGTGCTCACTGTCCTTGAGAAGTCAGCCCCACTGGGTTTCTATTTAACATATTGAAAAGCGTCTTTGACGGGAAGATATATTAAAAGTCTATAATGAGTTAGGCGGTGACGTTGAGGATGGCCATGGTGTTGTAGCTCTGGGTCAAATCAGACAAAGATGGACGGACTCGGCCGTCAGACAATTACAAAGAATTTGCTTTGTGACACCAGGAACCATTTTTCTATACTCCCAACCCTCTAGTTATGACAGCTCTCTTTCTTGCAATGTCTCCAAGGGGTTGGTACAGAACATTATGATTGATTCGTACTGCTGTTGTATTTTTGTTGCGGAAAAAAAAAACAGGGGTGGAGCCTCGCAGCCCCTTGAACCTGATAGGCCTTTCCAGCTGCACTTGCATATTTAGGGCAGTGCAGCTTTCAGCCAAGAAACATGAGGCAACCTTCCCACTTTGCTTTGTTTCCACAGGAGATAATTTGCTCACCTTTGGCACAGTATGTTCATAATCACCTTCAGTACCTTTTTTCTGTGTTAATCTCTTCTCTCTTTCAAATTTCATCTTCAGAAAACCTTTCTCAGTCTTTTAGTCGAACAAAGCAGAACAGTGTTTTACAAATTGTCTTTTGCCCAAACAAAACTCCTGCTAAAAAATGATGAAATGGCCTTTTTGCAACGCTGAATAAAGTCTCTATACTCTCTCCTCCAATGCAAAGCAAACTGATTTGATATGAGTTGAACATCAGCCACTTTGTCTCAGCTTCCAGCTCATACATAATAAACTTTGTGTCTCGAAGCTGAACCACATCTTTCTCATGTCAGAATATAATGGAAAGGGCTGGCAGCGAGATTGCACATGGGCTTAGGAACAATATAACTAAAGGGGCCACAGCCTCACTTTAAATCATTTAAACATTGATTTTGTGCTTGGCTCTTGCTTGTTAATCTTTTCGTAATGAAAAACTGCAAATGAAGACTTTAGAACAGCCAATAAAACATGGTCAGTGATCACTAATGCATTTTAATAGGCACATTCTGACGTTTGCTTTAGTTCTTTAAAATGTAAGCCCATTTGCTCATTCGTAATAACATCTAAATTCGCAGTCTGGTGATTCCTGCCAATTATATATCTTCCCCCCGGTATTAGTTACAGCCCTTCTCTGAAAAAAAGGTCTGCCACACTTGAAATGAGTGGATAACTAAGGATCAAGTTAATACCACCTGAGGTGCTAACACTATTTGAACAAAATTTGTATATTACTAAGACCCTCTGTAAGTAGCTTATCGTGAATGTGCCTCTTTCTTCTCAATAGAAAATATATTCTCGCCTGAAGCAGGTACATAATACACTGCATCTGGGTTAATGTCTTTGTTAATACAACCTGTAAATTAAAAGCTGTAAAATGAAAGTATAACTCATTTCCTTCTGATATAACTTGTTATTTTTTTCTCTTACTGCAGCAGCATATCTTTTTTTATCATAACATATCTGAAGGTTCGCTTAGATTCAAAAGGTTAATTCAATATAGCAAATAACATACCTGATATTAACAATGTGAACCGTGCCATCATCAACATGAATTAATGTACTGATCCATGTAACCGCTTCCTCTTCGTTACAGCAAAAGGCGTACTAGAACAGAGTTTAAAGACATGTTTTTTTCATGTTAGTGCTCAATAAACCATACAAAGACTGTGCGATAGCCATCTTTCAGGGGCAAACATGAGAAAAATGTATGTATGGGCTACAAAACAAGCAATTAATCATGCATCATTATATAACTTGAGTTGTTACCTGCAAGATTCCATCCAGGATGAAGAGTTTCATGAAAAAGAAATCCCCGTTAGCAGGTCCTTGGTCCACATAAAGTATAGTTCCCTGGGTCACTAGAGTCTGAAATCTCACAGTAATGTTGTTGAGTGCGCTGAGGTCAATGCCCCCAAACTCCAGGTATGAATTCCCAAAGTACTGAAGGTAGCTTGAATCTGGGAAATAACAAAATACAGAAAGCTGAAATGGGGGGAAAAGGGTAACAAAAGCAAGATACAGTGCAGTTTAGGCATCTTAACTGTCAATTCTGCTGAGATTCTCTATTGATCCCAGAAAGAAGAATTCCACTTTTCACTCGCTTCCTCCACAGGGAGGTCAGTGCACAGGGTGAGATACAGAAGAGCAACCTCAGAATTATTAAAGATTCAGAGTCTAGCTAAGGACACCTCAGCAGGGCAGATGCTTGTTGCCACTGAGGCTTGAATATGGCCTTTCTGGTTTTGTTATTCTGCGGTTGCACACGCTACTACGGAAGCTCTGATAGGCAAGTGAGGAAAAAAAATCTGGTGACCCATCTTCAAAGTCTGATCTAAATTGTTTTCCATCTTGTGTTCAAGACTTAAGAACAGGTGAAAAAAGTTTTTGCCAGGATAATCTTGCTAAGTTCGTTAATCTTTCATATGTGAAACAGGTTGGAAAAAAAAACAAAAAACTTTTGCCAGTCAAGTTTTTCCATCTGTGGAAACCAGTGGGCAACCTCTGGGTCTAGAAAGTGAAGCTAATGCTGAAGTGCCTTAAACTTACATTCTCTCTAACCAGCAGGGGGCGACTCCTCTGGTTGCAAAAAGAAGTCTGATTGTATAGAAGTCTATGAGAAAATGAGCCTACTTCTCACTTGATTTACTACCTCAGTAAACATTGTAAACATGAGTTTATGGTCTCCATCGCTAGTTTCAAGTCTTCTTCAATACAGCACGATGTTCATTTAGTTGATTGTGGTCCCATTTAGAGTCAAATAGACCATAAAGCAAGGGATGCTTTAGAACGTGGCTACCTTGTGATTAACAGGTTGCTACCACGGCATTGTCTGGTCTGGGAGTTGTTCGTGTTTTTGTTTTACAACTTTAACCCTTTCACAGTGTGTTTTCAGTTCATGAAAGTTAATATTAACATTTTGGTCACCTAAAATGTATTATTCAGCGTGTACTTAGCTCCACCCTCTCAGGTCGCTTCTGGTTGCAAAGAAACCAAGATGGCCAAATTCCATAGCATTCCTATTTTCTTCCAAGTAAGTTTTAATTTCTCTGTGTGCTTTAAACACAAGGTACACACATGTATATTGTCTGTTAGTCAGCTATGTAACATTGCTGTCATGTCTGTCTTTTTAGAAATGTATTTTAATTGGCGCTAATCTGATGTTAGTGTCAAATGAAAAACCTATTGTTCATGGCTAATCAACAGCTAGAACCTACAGTAGGTTAAGTCGACTGCATAACGTTGGTTTACTGTAACGTTAGACATGGTCACAGGGACACTTGCAGGTATAACGGGGATGTTTATTTTTTGATTATTATTTTGGATACTAGAGAGAAACAGACTGTACTATGATTTGCAATGAGTTGGGGACACTGGAGTGAAATGGACTATTCAATAACGCTATATTCTGATTATTGCATTGAACACTGGAGTGATACGGACCGTATTATGATTTGCAATGTGTTGGGGACACTGGAGTGTAACAGACTACATCATATTTTCTGATTATTGAATTGTCAGGAGCTTGTCTCGTTTGTGTGTGTGCTTTAGTCTTGTCCTGTTTGTTCTGTAATGTTATGGTTATGATGGCTGCGTTTTTATCTCTAGTACTATTCTCTGTGTACACCAATGAAACGACACTGCACAACAGCAATTTCAAGCTATTTAAATATGCTGATGACATGGCTTTAGTGGCTCTTTTCCACAAAAATGATGATGCCTATGATTATTTTGCTCTGGTTTCCAAGCTTTGGTGTTTAGCTATGGTGTATGTCCAGCTCATTGTTGATTAATGCTGGGAAACAAAGTAACTTATTCTAAATCAAGCAGACCCACTATCACTGTTTTAAGTATCTGGGAACACACATTGATGACAACAGAGTTTTACAGTCAATGTTTATATGTGAGAAAGCTAGTCAGAGACTGTTTTTAATTAGGAAACTGAAGGGGTATCTCTGTCTGGTATGGGCACTTGACTTCAGTAAATAGAAACAGCTGACCAGGATTGTTAAGACAGCAGGCTCGCCAACAAAAGCCATTATATGACCTCTACAACACATCTGTACACAGGAAAGCCCTGTCAATCATCACTGATAAAACCATCTTTCCACTCTTTGAGTTTGATTTGCTCCCTTCAGGGCGACGCTATATAATACCCCTGACAAAGAAAAAGATGTACAATTGTACTTTTATCCCAAAATGCAATTAATGTGTTCAACAAACTAAACTTAAATATAAGAGTGTAGGCTGTACGCCATGGGTATGAATGTGATGACTGTTGTACAGTTGAGAGATTTTTGATCTGTAAATGGCATCCAAATAAACTAAACTAACTTTACCTAATAAAGATGAGTGGGATATTTGGACACTTGCTAAAGGAATAGGATCATTTTGTACATGTAAAGGTTGCTATACATAACAGAAAAAAACACTTTGGATACATTTTTGGCAATTTAAATCAATATGGTTATTATTCATAGTTATTATATAGAATTGGATGCTGTTTATTGAATATTGCAATTATAGTGCGATGCTTATTCTGTCTATTAATCTGTCCTTCAGCTGACACCATTGATGCCAATCTAAATCACCCTCGAGGCCAGTCAGCTCATTTCTGTTTGCTTGATATTCCAGAGGGAAGTTCAACATTTGACTTGTGGGTCCAGCAATTCCATCCTAGAGGTGTACGGCACGTCGGTGAAGGTCGGAGGAGGCCGTGTAAGTTTAATAGGCGTTGTTTATTTATTTAATGAATGAAACACTTAAGTAGCAGCAACTGTGACTCTGAATGATGCCGTCTTGTTTCACAGAGGGCAGAATGAGACCTGATTAGCTGTGCCTAGGTAATGTGTTATTAAGTATGACTCAAGCTATCCAAGCATATTGGAGCAGTGAGCTAAACTTGATCTTTTTTCTTTTAAACATCTCTTTATTGACTTTTACAAGAAAGAAGACAATAAGAAGACTAGCATCGACAAACAAACATAAACTGAACAATTACAAAGCAGAGCATTGCATTGCCATTATACTCCAACTAAACCTGATTTTGCTAGCAGATGAGAAAATAAGAATGTGTTAGTCTTCCCTCATGAAGACTTTTATGTGAAACACACATGTATGTATGATTGTACAATGTGCAGTGCATTAAAAAGACCCAATTTTAACTCACTCTCTCAATACATTATATTTTATTTTTTTAATTTTTATTTAGACTTTATTTTTCCAGGACATTCCCTTTGAGATTTAAAATCTCTTTTTCGAGGGAGTCCCGACTAAGATGGCAGCATAAACGTTTTACATAAAAGCACAAACCACATTATAATCATGGTATATACTCTTGAATACTGAAAATATCCTTGTGTTAAGTAATGGGGTGTTATGATTGTGAAGCACCAACCGCCTACAGTGTTTTCAAAATCATAGGCACACTTGCTTCGGATGAGGTGAAAAGTCCTGGTAGATGGATAAAGTAATGGACGATGGTTTATGCTCCAACGATTGGTAAAGTGGTGTTATAAAGCATACTTGCTTGATATTTCACTTGCCATGGGTGTCATTAATTCTGGAGCAGTAAATAGATGATGTATTTGGGAAATCTTAAAGCTGGGGTAGGCAGTACATTTTGGCGTCATTGGGAATAACCTTTCAGCAAATTGTAATTCAAGTGCTCTGAGAGATAATTAGACTCCGTTTTCAGGCTTTACAAAATTTAGCCCAGAGAATTTAACAGGAGACTTTGGCCAGTCACAGGTCATTTCGGAGAAAGAGCAGGGGCACCATTCGGAGTCATAGTTGCCGTTACTTAAGTATTATAGTCACCGACCTGGCTTACACCTTTAGGGATGAAATTGTTAGACTTCCCTCTGGAATATCAAACCAACAAAATTGAACGGACAGGCCTCAAGGGTGATTTAGATTGGTCTGAGTACCAACGGTTCAACTGTCAATTGGAGGACTGATTAAGGATAAGCATCGGACTATAATTACAATATACTTCTCTAATATTTGGCTCATATATAATTTGCTTTGTATATGCTTCCCTTAGGTCATATTATAAGCAAATTTAAAGGTATCTCATATCACTTTTATGCCAGCTGTAGGTCTCTTAAGCCTGATGAAATCACAAATTGACTTGTTTTGCACAGTTGTCTCACTGCCATTAAAGACAGAATGGCTGAAAACCTTTTGCGGTTAAACGCAGATAAGACTGAAGTCCTTATCTTTGCTTCAGACAACATATCTTCCAAGGTTGCTCGTTGTATTGGCCTCTCTTCTCCGCTGTACAGGCTTATCTTAGAACTCTAGGTGTTGTATTTGATCAGTTCATGGACTTTGATCGACATATCAAATCGTTGACCTGTTCCATTTAAGAAACATTGCTAAACTTAAGTCTGTTGTATCACATCCTGAGCTAGAGATGATCATTCATGCATTTATATGACCCCAGCTATACTACTGCAATTCCCTTTTCACCTGCCTCAGCAGGTCGTCTCTCAACTGTTTACAAATGGTCCAGAACGCTGCTGCAAGGCTGTTGACCAGGTCCAGCAGGATGACTCACATCACACCCATCTTATTTTCTATACATTGGCTTCCCATCAAGTTCAGGATTCACTTAAAGGTTTTAGTTCTCATACATAGAGCCCTGCATGGCCAGGCATCTGAGTACATACAGTATCTGACATGCTGCTCCACCCTTATATCACCTGTAGGTCACTTAGGTCTTCTGACCGGGGCTTACTGGTTGTCCCTCGGACACAAACTAAAAACTAAAGGTGACCTTTGAAGTGGTGGCTACGACACTGTGGGATGCTCCTCCTGTAGACATTCGATCTGTGCTCTCTGTTGACGCCTTTAAAAAAGCTAAAGACTCACTCAAACTGGCCTTTGTGTCACCTGGTGCTTTCTAACATCTGTTTTATGGATGGTTTTAACTGTTTTTTCTTTTTAATTTGTTTCTTGTAAAAAACTGTGACTCATGTTCTATGAAAGGTGCTATGCTAAATAAACAAATTCTTCTTAGTATTATTATATTCAATAAACAGCATCCAATTCTATATAATAAATATGAATAATTAACATATTTATTTAAGTTGCTAAAATCAAAAGGTATCTTAAGTGTTTTGTTTTTTTCTGTTGTGTATCATTAAATGTACAAAATGATCCTATTCCCTTAGCAAATGTCCCACTCCTATGTGTTTATTTTTTTCATCTTTATTGGTAAGTTTAGTTTAGTTTATTAGGATCCCCATTAGCTACAACAATGCAGCAGCTATTCTTCCAGGGTTCCACAAAACAGACTTTACATAGTGACAATGCAACCATTACAACTTACATAGAATACAATAGAATTAACTTTATTGTCCAACCGAGGCAAGAACATCGTCTTTGGTCTCACCCAGGAAAATATAAACACAAATCATTGTATAAAAACGCGATAATAACACGTTAACGCAAATTTGTTTTAACTCCATTAATTGCTTTGACACATTAATGCAATTTAGGATTTTTAAGGTTGTAGCGGGCTCAGTTTTAAAGCTAGACTGAATCCATTGGTACCAACCATGTCATACTAGCTAGCAGGAGAAGGAGTATGAAGGAGGCTAAATAACGCTCCAAAGTTCCGCTAAATTTTGGCGACGAAAAACTGGCATGGCCATTTTCAAAGGGGTCCCTTGACCTCTGACCTCAAGATACGTGAATGATTAATCATGCGATTAATCACAATTAAATATTTTAATCAATTGACAGCCCTAATTTATACCCACTTCTATTTAAGTTTGTTGACTAGGACTGACCTTAAACCCCTTCAGTCTCCCAATTAAAAACAGTCTCTGACTAGCTTTCTTACATACAAAATCAACAATGTCTTTAAAACTCAGTTTGTCATCTATGTGTGTATCCATATTCATAACCCTGGCAACTACAGTGCAGGCGATTTAGTGTGGGAAGGCAAAAAGTAGATAATTATTATTTTGAAAGCAGAAAAAAAGGCTTTAAGGGCTCTTGGTAGCATCGCAGTTTTTTTCCTTTTCTCACTGTACAGGCATACTGTAAATATTCTTATTTGCCACAAAGCTGTGAAGCATGCAAATGGCACTATATTAGGTGAGGGGGGGAGTCTTGGCTGAAATGAACGTATTCATACAAGTTTATTACATGCCTCATTTTATAGTGGAATAACATGGCTTATATCATCCATGAGAATGGGCAATTATGGGACATTTCAGTAGAAAGTTCCACTGCCCGCAAGCTTATTGGGGGTAGTGACGCAGACAAACTTAAAAGACTGACTCAGACTGCAATTGGAGGCAAGCATTAGGGGCACTCATGCTCAATATATTTCTCATTTGAAGGAAGTAGTGCAATTTGTTGCAGAAAAGTCAAACCGGAGAGCCTGTTAAAATGAAAAGCATTCCTGGATGCACCTGTCTCATGCTCTGTCTGTTCTTATCTGAAAAAAGAAAAAAGAAAAAATCATTACGCTAGAGAAATCAGCAAAGCTCCTTTAAAGTTGTTGCCATGATTAATCGGGCAGCTGCAAGTGAGACCTTTATCAATATTTGTTACGCGTCGAGTCCTAATAGGCTAGACCCCCTTTGATCTGACAGCGGGCCCCCGCAGGGTATTTGGCAAACAAGCTAACCTAAATATCCCCCTTTTCTCTGGAGAGCAATATGACCAATACCCCGAGGAAAATCCCCAGAAAAAAGTGAGAATTATAAGGAGCAGACCTGCTGTGATCAGTGAATTAATGAGGATAAATGCACGCAGCAACAATGCTGTGCTGTCTTCTGCTTCACTCCTGACAATGGGGTTTGCCAATGCTGATGATGGAAAATTACCCCTCAGAGACAAAGCTATTCATTAATTTTAAAGCCTTGTTTAGTCTGATGTAGTCTTTGATGCAGTCTGAGGCTGCTGCCAGGAGGCAGTATCATACCTCATTAGCAGTTTAGCTTTAGTCTCTCCTTCAAAGGTCTCCTGTTTTTACCGCTACCTTACATTCTCACACCACATTTTTCATCCACGTCTCAAGTAACTAGTCGGGCTAAATCTAAATTGTAAATGTGTACGATCCTTACTTTTTTTTTTCTTCCAATTTCAATATCTTGTGTTGAGCAGTATCAGTATTGTCTTTTAGTGCTGTTACGATAAACAAAGGGCTAACATAATGCTGACCAAGGAGGTTGTCACCACTGGACTCAGTTCAAAAGCTTTTCTAGTTTCAATAGGAAAAGAAAGTTGCCTCAGTGGGAATATTCTGTGAAATAAATCTTTCAGATCAGATTTAATTAGGGCCAGTCTTAATACATGTCCATAAAAGAGGTGAGAAAATTGAAATGAGTCATATTTAATGTAACTTGGACAATGCTGCAGCATAGACTGTATGCGGATGTCAGGCAGGTTAAAGCACCAGATATTCCTCTAGAAAAATATATTTGGAGAAATACGGACTTAAGATAAATTAATATGAGAATAGACTTTAGGCGGAGGGATTTAATTGATATGGACTTAATGTCCCATTTATTTTAAAAAAGGCAGGATGGGAGTCCTGTTTTATGCCTGATTTATTGCGTAAGGTAATAGACTGACTGATTGAACTTGTCACAGGACAGAGATAAAATACTGCTGAGGATCATTCCTGGACTCTCGCAATTTCAGAGCCCTGAGGGAAGGCAAAAGGTCATTCGGTACTGTACCTACAAAACTGGCAGAAAATGTCTTATAGTCAAGATATGTGATGTCAGATTTAGTTGAATATTATTATACTGCTGACACACACAGAGGAATAAAAATCCTAAATATAATATGTCTTTTAAAAATGTGCTGTCTAATTACGTCTTTGTTGTCTGGTTTTAAAAATAACTGATGAAATTACTCCAACGCGCTGCACTGACAGTGTACAGGAGCACACTCACAGGCCCGAAACTGCAGATGAAATGACAAATTTAGACTCTGCTTTTTCTCATGAATATTCATCATAACTGCTGACGTCATCATGCCTCAGTAGGAAAGCTGAGTCACTGATTATATCGAAACGGTTATAAGCACACTAATCAGGCAATGCCAACTTAATTATAAAGACAAATGCTTAACGTGCCACACGGAACAAATGCATGCATGTGAAACTGAAGGTCAACAAGGTGACTGCCGCAAGACAGACGCCGCATGTTTGAAAGTACCCACGTTGGCTAACCTCTTACTCATCAAGTTGATTTTGAGGAGCTTAAGTAATTTCATTTCTCCTACACGTGGCAGCGACAGATAACAGCTTCACCTGCGCCGCGGTGATCACTCCAAGGAAAGTCAACCAAATCGTGGCTTAGCTGCAGTAAGCCTCCCTCCACCAGCAGTGTCCTCTTGAGATTCCCATCAGGTCTCATATTGTAGAGCTAAAATAGTGTGAAGCTCAGCATTGAATGTATAGTGATGGGGGGGAAAGAAAAATCCAGAAGACAATCATCTCAGTCCTTGGAATAAGGTTTCTTTTTTGTAGCTCCTAGTTTTCCTGAAGTGAACTTATTTTTTGAATATCAAAATTAAAGGAGCTAAATGCGAGATTGGGAGCATTTCTATTGCCTCCGCACGGCTCTCAAAATGGCGACAGCTGAGCCGGCAGCTCACAGCTAGCAGTGTTAACACTGGAAACAACAGAAAAACTGCTGAAAGAGATAACAGTGTTTACCTGAGAGGGAACCAGAGGGTAGGTACTACGCTTCTGAGACGACGCAAAGGTCGGCTCTAGCACTTTTGGTGCCCCTTGGCAAAATCTGGATTCGGAAGTGTCAGAAAGAGAGTTACAGGGATGAAAAGTGTATTTCGCCTATATGGCCTATGCCTTAAGCTAGCCCTGGATGCCGCCGTCTGTCTGGACAGAACCGGCGTATTAGCGCAAGGCAGAGTGGTGGCCGTGAACTAGGCAGTGAGGCACGCTCACATGCACGAACATGCACTGAAAGCACAAGCGGCCGGCCCGGCTATGTCAACAAAGCACAGAAAAACTCAGATTACAACACACACAAAAAGGGGAGCGACTTCATTCTCTGCTCAGGTAGACATTCCTCCTCTATTTCTTCACATAGACAATAGTTGTTTACTGCTATATTAATGCTCTGGATATCGAATTTAGCTCCTTTAAGAAAAAAAACAAAACAAAAAAATCAACATTTTGAGCTAATTCACATGTTCTTTGGTTGTTAAGACAAGATGGTATCCTGTACTGTCAGTGTATAGCCCCTCTATGTATAAATTCCCATTGACGTGGTATATTTCAAAGGTTGTGGAGCAGTCTTCGGTTTAAAGGAGCACTGTCTGAGTCTATTTCAAGCAGCACCAAGGGCACTGCATGCGTTTAGATGGTGACCTAGTTAGATAAACTCATAAGTTTCTGGGTCCCCTTACTTTAAAACTTATTTACTTTGATTATGCACTCATATGTAAAAGAGTAAAGAGATGTTTCGGTGCGTATGGATGCTTGGGTTTGTTTTTCTTTACCAGTGTCTTAACCCTCTCTAAACCGGTGCAGTATGCGCTGGATGGGGGCTGGATCAGGTGCAGCGGGGAGGACTCCATTATGTTTGGCCCACAGTGATTTTCAGTGTGTCTCACTGAATTGGTTCAAGCTCGTCTGTGTTCAATAGGTCTGTTTTACAGCTCTGTGAACAGTTTCAAAGGTAGACAGACCTCATCTGTCAAGGAGTAACAATCTGCCCAGTGCTCCGAATTCCTCCTCTCACACGGACGACTCAATCCAATACCAGTAACGTATAACATATTGTGTTCTGTGTCTTCATTTGAGTGTTAAAGGATGTGGTGCCAAATAATGATTGGACTTACCACTCTTTCAAATTATTGCTCTCAAATAGAAAGAGAGAATGAACTTTAGTGGCCAATACAAAACTGGATTTTAACAGGATTTTCTTTCCCCACAGCTGCACAAACTACGACAATCTCTCAATCAGAGCTAATATATCATCGCCTGCTATGTTCCAAAGGCTCTAAAATCACATTTGGAGTACCAGCTCAGTGGGAGTCTCCTCTCTTTGAAAACTGGCAAACCTTGTGCAGCAAAAAAATGTTTGGGTGGGAAGGACAAGGGAAGGATAGCTTTGTAATTTGTTAAAACCAAAAAAAAAAAAAAGAAATCCCTGGGCCACCATCAGTACAAATTGATTGGTGTAATGGCTTATCAGTTTAAATAATTTACTGTCACTTTCTTGCACATAATGTGAATGGAAGTAATAGCATAGTAATTGACTTGATTGAGAAACATTAATTTGGGTTGATACACTGCCATATTCACAATGATTCTCTTTCCAGATGCCAGGAGTCCGTGTTTTACAGTATATAAATATAACTCATTATCATATTGATCCAAAGTTTTGCCCTCAAACAAGAAAGTTAAAATCAAAAGTTATGAAGAACCATCCTGAACACACAGACAGGTTCAAAAATGAGAAACTAATTTGAACTGATGCGAAATAGAAACTTCCTAAAATTATGCAGCCTTTGAAGTTGTACATGTCTTTCACAATTAGGAACTGAGCGTAACTGCGTATAAGCCTAGTTAACCCTCATCCTACCGACTGGGGTCCCTGCAGACCCCAGAGATTTACTTATTGTCATACTTCACAAGTGCTTTATTCTTTCTTTCTATCAACCTATGCAGTTTTAATAGATAACACAGAATAGAAATGACCATGATATGTCGTCAGAGATTAAGGAAACATGCTAAATTGAAATACTGGCTTCTCTGACAACAATGCTCCAGCTAGGATTGTTCTCCTTTGACATTTACGTTCCGGTCCTGAAAGTCTGTTTTCATTTTTGGAATCGGTGTAATCCCGTCCACTGCCCATTTTGACACCCCGTTGCCACATATGAAACAAATTGTCACACCATCACAGCCTTCTGCAGCTAACGGAAGCAAGCTAACGAACTGGATCAACAGAGATAAAGTTAACGATAGATTCTACCAGACCTGAAAAGCCTCGGCACATCTCTCTGTGGTCCGCGTGCAGCTGGGTTATCAAGGCAGTGAGTATTTGAGACAGACAGTCTGTGAAGTGATTCTGGCTACTGCTGGTGGCAAGTGGCTAACGCGGTTGTGTCTAGAAGGTAACCCTCAAATTGTGAAAACGTGCGCTAACTGCTATCAGTCACACCAAAGGAGCGGACGGGCGATGGCTCCAATGCTTTGAATTTGAACTGCAGAACCCATTTTAAACGCTGTCAGTCCTACATATTGTTCCTTTAAGTAGCCTGCCTTATATCATGGATAAAATCTGTGTTATGGTTTCATATAATACAGAAAAATCATTCATTACTATCAATCAATCTATTTATATATTTTGGAGTTCAATCACATTGGAAATGGTTATCTTTATCTTCTCTCTAATGTGCAAAACAAACCGAAAACGTGACCAAAAACCGCAATACAAACCGAACCGTGGGCTTGTTGACCTGTTGCACTATTATACAGCAGACACAGATTTCCTCATTTGTCTATTTTCGCTTTACATAATATGCAAATTAACTATAATTTTCCTAAAATAATAATGAGTTAACATGCTAAGATGGTTGTTTCTTACAGTAGTTTATTCAGTCGGTAGTCCTTGTATTTTAAATAGGTTGGTAGGATGAGGGTTAAAAGAGGGCACAGGGATACTGCAGCACACTGTATACATGTATACACGGTGGCAGAAGGAGTGATCAGAGCCTTTGCTTAAATAAAAGTAGCACTACAGCAGTGGAAAATACTCCATTACAAATAATAAAAAAATCATACCACAAATATTTCTACTTAATCAAATCAAATGTACAGTAGTATAAATATAGTATCAAACCTATGAGTGTTTGCATTAGTATAATGTAAAACATGTTAAAGCAGCATTTTACTGTTGAAGCTGGATGAGATGGAGCTACTGGTAGTTTATCTACTTTAGATACAGTTAGTTTAGTCCAGCGGTTCCCAACCATAGGGGTCAGGGCCCCTCGAAAGGATCACAATAGAAATCTGAGGGGTCATGAGATGATGAATAGGTTAGGAAAGATGAAAAAAAAAGTTCTGCTGCAGAAATAAGTATTTATTTTTTAGACTTTTCTCTAATCTTTTGATTTTTGTTGTGGAATATTTTACTTCTTTGGGCCTCGAGCAGTCATTTGGATAAAACCATGGGATGGTAAATGTCTCTTTGGTGAAACAACTCAGACATCTGAAATGTGAAAAGTGGCTCCAACTATCTTTTTATAAGTTTTTTATGTAATATATTCACCTGGAAGGTAACTAGTAATTATAGCGGTCACATAAATGTCGTGGAGCAAAAGTATCGACTGCATGTACTTGCATGCGTGCACAGTGTGCTGCGTACCTGTGGATTCCTCAGCTGTTGTTGCCGGGCTGAGTGTTGGCGTCTGCACCCTGGGTGTGGAGCCGCGAGTGGTGTTCTTGACTACAGTCGCCAAGGGAACAGCATCCGTAACAGGAGGAAGGCAGTTGACCTTGTTGATGCCATCTACACAGGAAAATGCTTCTGGACATGGATTCAACAGGCAGTCATCATAGTTGAGCTCACAGTTCCTCCCCTGTGTGTGTGGAAAATAAACAGCCTTCAGATGTGTCCTATAACTCTGCGATGAGATGCTGAATGGGATGTAATATTTACAGCTTGAATAATTAAATTGGCATTAAGTAGGGAACATGAGATTATATAACAATAAAAAAGTTTTTTTTTTAAAACTTAAAAACCATGTCATGCAAAATAGTATCTGATTACTGACGATTCAAATTCAGTTTGTTTTTATGCACGTTAACATAAAATGTTATATTGTTTTTTAAGTAACTTTTTGTGGTGTAAAGTGTTTATATAAAGTAGGGCTATATAGCATTAATGCATATTCATTTTAAGGACACTAACGCATTAACAAAATCAATCTTTCGGAGGTCGTAACGGGCTCAGTTTTAAAGATAGAGTGAAGATGGAATCATAATAAACTATAAAGCCTAATGAATACATTGGTACCAACCATGTCATACTAGCGTCTTGCAAAGGAGGCTAAATGACTCCAAACTTGTGCTAAATTTTGGCGAGGAAAAATGATCATGGCCATATTCAAAGTCGCCCTTGACCTCTGACCTCAAGATATGTGAGTGAAAATGGGTTCTATGGGTACCCACGAGTCTCCCCTTTACAGACATGCCCACTTTATGATAATCCCATGCAGTTTGGGGCAAGTCATAGTCAAGTCAGCACACTGACAGCTGCTGTTGCCTGTTGGGCTTGAGTTTGCCATGTTGTGATTTTAGCATATTTGTTATGCTAAATGCAGTACCTGTGAGGGTTTCTGGACAATATTTGTCATTGATTTGTGTTGTTAATTGATTTCCAATAATAACCATGTACATATGCACATAGCAAGCATATTTGTCCACTACCATAAGATTAATAAGAGTATTAAATATCTTTAAGGTACATTTTGAACAGATAAAAAAGGTGCGATTGATTTGCGATTAATCACAATTAACTATGGACAATCATGCATTTAATCGCCATTAAATATTTTAATCGACTGACAGCCCTAATATTAAGTAGTATTAGTAGTACAAATGTCACATGTTGTCATGTTATCTGTACAAGAAATGAATCTGATTTACAATAGGAATAAATAAATAATGATCAGACTGTCAACAAAAGAGTTGAGGGTGCAAGAGGGTAAAGGTTAATAAAAAAAAAAAAAAGAGAGAGAGAAAAGACGGGGAGATGGGGAATAAGGTGGGGAGCCTCACCACAAATCCAGGCCGACAGAAACAGGTGTAGCCATAGCCCGGATCATTCTGGATGCATATCCCCTGGTTGCAGGGCTGTGGAAGGCACTCATTAATGTCATCCTCACAGTGAAGGCCTGTCCAACCTGCCAGGAACAAAAGCCCACAGAGTGCAGTGGTGAGCCCGGGCTCTCCCACTTCCACCCTCTGAAGTGAATATCAATCAGATTCTCCTACATTGATTTGCTTCTTTTTGGGTTCACACACATACAAAGACAAGAAAAGGCTTTCACTAAAGAGTAAGACGCCACATACATTTTAATGAGGCCCGGGTCCGTATCGTCTTTTTATCACTGTCTTTTTTAGTACTGTATGGCGACAAATTTCTCCCTGGAGAAAAGCCGATGACTTTTGAACGGCTTTGAGGCGCAGATGCTATGCAGGCAATATGGTAACCTTTAGTGACACTTTATGTGGCCCATTTCAATCCAATATGGGCATCCTGTAAGTATTAACATGGTTTACATATGGTAAACTGTACTCTAACACATCTGGGGCACAGTGAAATGTTATGGTTCACTTCAAAAAACGTGTTTCCATCTAGGCTGTGTCTTCGTAATCTTGTTCATGAGCTACGAAGGTTTCCTTTAACAGGTCTTTTAAAAAGGGAAATAAAAACCTGCTTTGGTTGCCTCATTTCAAAGTACGTGGAGAAACTCACCGGATGTGACTCACCTGACCTGCAGTGGCAGACGTAGCTATTAATAAGATCTTGGCAAATGGCACCGTTGTGGCAGGGAGCCGAGCAACATTCGTTAACATCCACTTCACAGAAATCCCCCGTGAAACCTGGTGGACAGCTAAGAAAACATATCATACTTTCAGACCGTGAGGCTGTCTCGCAGCACAGCGCTGTCACTTCCTTCTTGTGGGTCTGACACGCTGCATCTGTAAGAACTGCTTGTTTTCATTATTTATCAAAACAGCTTTTTCATAGTCAGTCGTTGCTTCTTATTTTAGAGTATATTATTTAAAACAGAGAAATCTGGACTCTTCAGAGAAACATCAGTGGAATCAGTAAAGCAGGCGGTAAAAGAGTGAGTTCAATTCAAACTAATTATGTTTAAACTTGATTTAAATGTTTTGTTGATACTTTTATGTAAATTAATATTTTAAAAAAATAATACATCTTCAGGGCCTTTAAAAAGGTGCAGAGTTTCCTGAAAAAAAATATTATGATTGAGAATTAATAATTGTAAAAATGCTAGCGGGTTCAAAATTAATGTTTTGTTTATCTCTGTGGAAGATATCTGATGTTTGATTCCCACTTCTAACAAGGCTTGTGAGCCAATAGTATAATGACGCTGGCATCACGTGGTATCTTTGTGTCATCAGTTAGTGTGGAAAAAACAGATAAATGGCGGAGACTGACAGTAAGTGCCTGACAACGACTTGTTGTGAAGTGAATGCAATGGAACGGGGGAGGGAGAATGTGACATCTAGTGGCTGAATGTTATCAATACCACCTTTAATAAATGGAATTACTTTTAACTACTATTTATAATTCAATTATCATTTCAAGTCCTGTATAATATCCATAAAATATATATGTGGGGACTTACAAAGTATCTAGGGCTGCACCTAATGATTATTTTCATTGTGAATTAATTATTTTCCTGATTAATTGATTCCTGGTTTAGTCCATAAATTGTCAGAAAATGGTGAAAAATGTTGATCAGTGTTTCCCAAAGCCCAAGATGACGTCCTCAAATGTCTTGTTTTGTCCCACAAATCAAATATATTCAGTTTACTGTCATATAGGAGTAACGAAACCAGAAAATATTCCCATTTAAGAAGCTGTAATCAGCAATTTTTTTTATTTTTTTTTTAAATCCACTTAGTTTTTATATTTATTTTTAGCTCATTATGCCTTTATTGACAGTGACAGAGTAGTATTGAAAGGGGGAGAGAGAGAGAGAGAGGGGATGATGCAGCAAAGGGCCACAGGTTTTTCTTAAAAAAATATTTAACCAGTTAACTATTGAATTATCGAAATAGTTGGCAATTAATTAACTAACTAATTGATTAATTGTTGCCACTCTAAAAGTATCTGAAATTCTGTATTACTTTATTTTTTACACCTACAGAGTAGTAACCTACTTTCTGTTGAACTCAAACAGTGTCTACAGTATACTAAATCTGAACAACTCAAGTGTGTACATCCAGATGCTCTCCTGAGAAAGGAACAACAATGCATTAGTCAAACTTGCAGCTAAATATTCATAATAAATCCAACAACAAATCCACAAATAAACAGTGACAGACCCATGACAAAGTACTTTGGAGTTCTGGCACAGGATATTTCCATACCACCTGAATGAAGTTCAGAGAGTAGTTAACAGATGGTGTTGCCAAAGGACCGCTCTCGAACCAAAGGCCTTGGCTGTTGTGTCCCTAGCTGGAATTAATGAATATGGTCATATCATTACTGCTAATCAATTTCTTTAACAAAACCTGTTCATGTCACACAATACCAAAAAAAAAACAAAAACAACTCACTGCTGAAAACTCAAGATGACAAACTTAAAATTAGAGATCTCATTTAAGGGGAAGATAAAACAAAATGGATCGATTCAGCAGTGCATAAAACCCACAGGTAAACAAAGGGGAAATGTTTAGGTGCGGTAAAGGCTTTCTGTTGTGAGGTTGGGTGATTTGCAGAGGATAAGCTACACCTTGAGCAAAGAGAGGTACCGCTCGATTCTGCAGATGTCATCCCCACCGGCTTTACGTTTTTTGTAGAAGAGCAGTCATTTTCCAGATGGACAATGAGCCTGATCATGCATCAAAGCTACCTGAGGCCAAAGGAAGACCAAGGTCTGCTGACTTGCATGGATTTCCAATTCACAGTCACCAGACCGTAAACTCACAAAACATCTCTGGGAATATTTGACATCAGAAAAAGTTGACACAAGCAGAACAATGGGAAAGAAACAATGCAGATTCTCAGATTCGGACTATTTCCTGTTCTATTTATGAGGCTAAAATTTCCATTTCAATTTTTTGGTAATGTGACATCTGTTGTAAACAGATCTGTGAGGCACAGTTGATGTGATCATCTACAGGAAATGGGCAAAGGGTTGCATGGATAACCTCTTGGTTGACCGCCATAACAGAGAGAGGATGGAGTGGTTTTGAGGCCGTTTGTCGAACAAGTGCAAAAATGAATGTGTGCCACTTAACACATAACATGCAAATGATAAAAACACCACTGTATTTCATGTATTGTGGATGTGGTCTGGCCAAGAAGCTATTGCATGACTGATTTCATATTTTAGGCCATTAGTTGGTGTGCTAGCCTGACCAAACTCTCTCCATTCAAGTGGAAAAAAAAAATATGTGGATGTGCAAAATATGCTTGACTCTCAAAAAAAAATCTTTTAATGTGATTTTAAAGTCACAGTCTGAGATGTGAATGTAAACAAGAGGGTCGCCTCCTCCACCAAAAACACAAGATTGGAACCTGCTGTCACTCTAACACAACAGCTTAGTCTGTATTAATGTTTTCTGGGGGTGTAAAATGTTTTTTTTTTACGTCAGCATCACACTCTTTGTACTGAATACTGAATCTAAATAAGGCCAATAACCACTGAATAATACCACAATAAAGCTCATTTGATGTCCAATTTCAGCAAAAGAATCCTCTGTTCTGGAAAGTGCACACAATGCACAATCATGTTGCAGATCAGCAGGACACTAAAGGACATTGTTTGTCCTTAGTGTGCACATTTATCTGTGAATGCACAACATACGCTACGCTGCCTTTCTGTAATATATATACGCACACAAATTAGCCTGCAACAAAGTAAACATTATGAAAAATTCTGTGCTGAGGCAGTAGGCAGTCCAGTGCATCAATATACGACACTGTGAAGTGCACCAACCTATCGGTGGTAGTCGGGGATACATTAAATCATGACACCGAGCATATAGCAGCACATCAGCACAAGGTTAGACAATGTAATTAACTGTGAGGCATCCAGGGAGCTGCTGCGTGTCAAATCTGCACACACTTACTACATATACCTTGTATTCAGATACACTTCATCACTCAGGGGAGAGTATGTCAGCAATTTAAAAGCAATGATTCACTTGCAGCCAACTTGGAGGACTGCTGCTGTGTATAAATGCACAAATGCACCACTGTTGTGAGACAAGATGTGTTTTTAGTTAGACAAGCCAAATTCCTAGAACACTGACATTGATCTTAATAAGAGAGGATACAAATTCAGATGATAAAGTATTTTTTTTATTAATTTTACCAGTTCACCTGTGATACTTGCAACTCCTCAATATTTCGGTATTGACTGTTTATCACGCTTGCCAACATTGAGACCTCAAAAATAGGGAGGAAGTCTGGGAACATTTGAGTTTCAGAGACTCTGTTTCCTGCATTCTGGTGACTTTTAAAGAGTGAAAACAACAAAATAATAAGTACACTGCAACAGCATCTTTATGTACTATACTGAATAATTTGGCTTAAAGTTGTGTGAATCTCTGTCATAAACTAATATTCATCTGTTTTCATTCATTCATTCATTCATTTTTTGCCCCTGCTTGAGTATTTCTAATAGCCAACTCTCCATTTCTCTCTCCGTCTCTCACTCAGTGATGGCCCTTTCAGAAAAAATGCGACAATGGCACCACTTAAACCTGTCCAAAAAACATTACCTCCAATGTCTTGCGCCGAGCCACGACAGCTTTTTTAAGACTTCACAAGAAAACGGTGTGAAAATTTGTCATAAATTGGGAGAAATACTGGAGAATTGTGACAATTGTGGCAATGAAAAACTTGAGTTTCCCGGGAAAATCGGGAGGGTTGGCAAGTATGCTGTTTATTAAGTCATGCCACCTTAGTTACACACCTATCAAGCCTTCCGGTCTCACATGGCATATGCAGTTTACCATGATAGTTGTGGCACATTTACCACTCACAACTTTTTTTTAGTATCTGTTCATCAAAGCAATAAAAGACTTGTAACAGTGGACCAACTCACCTGCATGTAAAGTTTGATCCCTCGCCGTCAAGGCAGGTGGCTCCGTTGAAACACAGCAAGACATCAAACGTGGCGTCTTTGCAGACATCTATGTCATTCTCACAAGTTTTCCCTGTATAACCATCCTGGCAGAAGCATGCGTATTTATCAATGAGATCCACACATGAGCCTCCATTCAAACAGGGACCGAAAGCACAGTCCTGGAGATGAAAAGACAAAGGCGCTTTAACAATAATGCTTAATATTTTTGATAGATACAACCATAAAATGCCGGATTTACCATTTAAAATGCATAGTGTTTGGTTTAAAATGTATTGTTAGTAGTTAAAAAGCAGATTATCCATTGAACCGAATGCTCACAGAGACATTATAAGCAACTCAATGTGTTATCTCTAGAGCCCAGTACAATCTGTGGTTTAAATCAATTAGGCATTAGACTAAGCAATTTCTTTTAATCAGGTATTTGTACAATGCTTACATGATCCTGGTAGTTCAATTGACTTGATCTTGTAGAAAAATCAATATAGTTAGTGATACCAAAGGCCACATAAAGATTACAAAACTCTCCTGACACTCCTCTTGAACACCCAGCAGGTTTATTAATTAAACTCAACTCACGTCAATGTTTGTTTCACATCTGCTGCCGGTCCATCCAGATTCACAGAGACAGGAGTATGAGTATGTTCCATCTTTACAGCTGAGAAAGCCACAACAGATGGGGTCGGAATTGATTCATAAAAAAATCATACTACTGAATGAAATCAACAAAAACACATTCATACATGCAGGTATGTTGCTGTATAGTTAATGCAGAACCTTTAGAGAGATATAACCTTTTCAACGACCGAGTGTTTCCCCTTCAACGGGATTAACAACTGTAATTTAGAGACCACAAAGACAACCTGTAGGCGCATCACATTAGCTCCTTACAACATGTGACATATGTCTCCACTCACTGCGCCTGCAAGGAGTATAATTAAAAATAATTCCATGTAATTTCTGCACCGCGTTTTGCAGTCTTTCTGTTTTAAATGGCGGTAAAAAAAAAAATCTGTACCTCCCATGAAGACAAGGTGCCAACATGCATTCATCAATGTCGGTTTCACAGTGGAGCCCGATGAAGCCGTCTGGACACATGCAGTGGTATCGATTAGGCGCGTCGATACATTTCCCACGATTCCGGCATGGGTTTGAAACACACTCGTCGATGTTAACTTCACACCGTGCCCCTATAGGAAATGAAGCATAATTTAGTGAGACATTACATATTCAACAACTCAATATGAGAATATCTTTTTAAACCTCAAACATCTATGCAAGTCTTTGTAAAAACAGACAAACAACCTTAAAGCCTGACTTTTTATAATTCTGCAACACCTCTGTGTTTTTTGGATCTCTGCACATGCTCCTGACACGATCCCATTTTTACTCTGTTCTGACAAACTGGCTGTGTTTACTGCAATGAAGGAATATGCTGACAAAATGCATCAGTATGGCTCTTTCATATGTTTTTAATAGTTTCTGAATGCAGTGGAGGTGTGAGTCACAGATAATCTATCAGGCTTTGGTTACAAAGACATGTCATGATGAATTAATTGTTAGCATTTTCATTGTTGATTATCATCAAAAAGAAAAAAAAAACACCACCTTTATCCTTCAATTTTGTATCCACGTGGTTACATACAGTATGCCGTTGTAAAGGTATGTAATGATTATCTGAAAAACTGTTTCCCATTGACTATGCAAACTGCTTTGTCAACATCATTCATTATTTTCAATAGATCTTCGGGATGTGATTCACACTCAGGTCACACTACTTACTTATTTACTGACAATGTATTCTTGAGATTGTATTGTAACTGAAACCTTCATCATGACTAATTCTGACTCCTAAAACAGAGAAAATCATACTGTTGTTGTAGTAGTATCTTCCATTCACGCTGTTCCTGTCTGCCCAAATGAAATCCTAGCGTCCGGTCTGTGCAGTACATTTGTCCCTCGACAGAGAGTGATGAATCGAAAACAAAAGGGCCACACTGGACAAATGCTGTAGCCCAATGACTACACATTTGTGCAGCATTCTCTACGCTATTGTCAGCGAAACCACATCCTGAACAATTGTACAAGATGAAAATCAATTATTTGAAAACTGTATAATAAGAAAATCAACTTGCAAAACCTTAAACTAGAGGCAGACTATAGAGCCATCCTAGTCAACAACTCATCACCTGTATTTTACAGACACATTAACACGTTATTATTGTGGTATTGCCTTGCTTTTGACTGTATGTTGACATCATAACAGCATTATTACTACAGTTTCAAGAATATGTCACGTATATGAAAAAAGTAAAGATTTATTTTTAAAATCAACATTTCCTGCTTTCATTTCCTTCATTTGTTAACAAAAGGCTTTTATTCTGAAATATCTGCAGGACAGTGTTGTAGAAAATGCAGTGACTTGCATGGCTACATGAATGAATAAAGTACGGGGTTTTAATTGTGGATTATTACTATTATTTATAAATTAGCACACGCTTCTTAACCTCTTTCTGTCTAAAATAAATATAAATGAAATTTATAATGAAATTAAATGGCCATTATGAGAGGCAAACTCAATGTAGAAAGAAACAGCTGGCGGTAGGAGCACAGCAGCAGCAGAAACACTGTCGGTTTGGACAACCCATGCGTGGGACATGCAGTAGTTCAGCAACGCAGCCGTCCTGCACTGCTGACGCGGACAGTCTGGCCCAAGCGTCAGCTTTCATCGCCGCTAGTTCTTAGATGTCAGTTTGGTGTGTCTGGGCCTTAAAGAGATAGTTTGGGTGTTTTGAAGTGGGGTTGTATGAGGTACTTATCCATAGTCAGTGTATTATACAGTAGATGATGGTCAGCACGCCCCCAGCTTGGAGAAACAGGAGTTACCACACGGAAGCAAAGCGATGTACAGCTGTGGACGTGGCCGCCAGCAAAAAAATGTTTGCCTCAAGGAAAGACTCACCTAAAAAAATCAACATCAATTTAAGTGTACACTATATTTAGAATATTTTCACCGCTTTCCCTTTAACTAAGAGCAAAGCACCGTCTCCTAGCAGCAGCATACTGTCCAGATAAAGCTGCTTCATCACCATTGCGACATGTTTTTAGTCTCTGGTCTCTTTAGCAACCTTTGATATAAAGTGATCACAGACTGGCAGGGATGGTAAACACGAGTGTGCTGCGTGTAGTTAACTGGTGTTGCAAGGATTTCTGTTATTTTCTTCGCCTCAAGTTACCTCTTGCACACATTTTATTCCACTATTTCTGACAACATACCTTGAATGTTGTTAATGAAAAGGTTTGCTATGAAAAAAACATAATTCAAAGTGGCTTTAACTTGTATCTGGTGATTCTGTTTGACACTTTAACTTTAATTATCAGTATTCAGCTGCCACATGAATAGCAGCTGAATCAAAGCATGAAGCAGAAATATTATCTCCTACTGGAAGTTTCAACTAAGTTTTTAACCTTAGTTTTCTACAGAACATCATGTGAACTTGTTCAAACTGTTATTTGAACTTTAGAGGATGGATCGGGCTTATGTGACTGATGATAGGACTAATGACTAGGAATAAAAACCGTTATATGCAGCAACCGCAGATCTCTAAAGAACGTGGAAATGACAGATGAGCTGTTAATACTGAAGACAAAGTCTGCCTGCCATGTAATAAAATATTGACTCACAAATACTTAAACCAGAGCTGAAACAATGATCAATGAATCCATTTTTTGTATCTATTTTATCAACAGAAAAAATAGTTATAACTGATTCATCATTTATGTATTTTATTAAGCAAAAATGCCAAACGTTCAGTGGTGCCAGCTTCTGAAATATGAGCATTTGCTGCTTTTCTCAGCATTGTTTGACTTTAAATAGAATATCTTTGGGCTTTAGATTGTTTATTGATTAATCGATCATGACAATAATCATTAGTTGTAGCTCTAACCTAAACAATGAGTCACGGTTACATCTCAAGTTTCAATTCAGTAAAAAACTGGTCTGTGTTGAATTAAAGTGACTTTGTTTTTGGTGCCCTGCTGACATTGAAATAACAACAGCTGATTAAATTAAATAATTTCTCTAAAAAAGCATGGACTATATATAAGTGGACGTAGTCACCCTGACATCACCCATTGGTTTGTGGACTGCTGTTTTAAAGCCTGGAGTTCGGCATTTTGGCCGTCGCCATCTTTTTTTTTTTGCAAACAGAAGTGACATGAGAGGGTAGAGCTAAGTTCAACTGAACACTGAACAAGACAATTTTAGGCAAAAAAAAAATGCTACAATTAATTTTTGTGAACTGAAAACACACTGTGAAAGGGTTAAAGTTCTAAGATGAAAACACAGACAACTCCCAGGCTGGACAACGCCGTAGTAGCAACCTGTCAATCACAAGGTAGCCTCTCCCTAAAGTATCCCTTGCTTTATGGTCTATTTGACTCTAAATGGGACCATAATTTACTAAATGAACATCATGCTGTATTGAAGAAAACCATAAACTCATGTTTACAATGTTTACTGAGGTAATAAATCAAGTGAGAAGTAGGGTTGTTTTCTCATAGATTTCTATACAGTCAGACTTCTTTTTGTGCAACCAGAGGAGTCGCCCCCTGCTGGCTGTTAGAAAGAATGCAAGTTTAAGGCACTTCAGCATTGGCTTCACTTTTCAGACCTGGAGGTAGTCCACTGTGAAAAAAGTGAGTGTGAAACAAATAACATAACTATAAATATAAAGTGGCATGACTTCTTTAAAAGGACAATTTACCCAAATTCATTCCAGAAACAGCGTCCCGGTTACTTCCTCCATGAAGTTGGGATGGAGGCAAAAGTATCTCAAAACTAGGGCAAATAAAACCAAAGCTAACTGCCTTTTTTTTTTTGTTGTAATCTGGATGAACTGACCCTTTAAAACACCTTAAATGTATTTAACAAAATTAACTAAATTAATTAGAAAGACTTTGAAAAAAGTGTGTCAAGTTAATTACATGATATATACGACTCTAGCCTACTAAAAGAACGGCGCGTGCTGCGACAATAGTCAGTGTCTCTGAGAGGACTCAGTGAAGTGCAGCACTGAACTAATAAGTGTGTCACATACTACACTATACGCACTGTATATCCTTACAGCTGCGCCGACACAGTACAGCGTCTATTAAGGCACAATCCTCAAAACAAACTGTACTGCACCAAATGTGCTGACTCAAAGGGAACACATGAATTGTCCTCAAAACAACTTACAGCTTCACTGTCCATCAGCCACATTTATGACAACTTGGAGGATTCACTAAGTAAGTCAGCTTTACTCAGAGCTGTTGACGATATTTATTATTTATGCAGACCTCACAAAAATAGCAATGAGATCAGAGGAGGAATGAAGGGGAGGGGAGAGTTCAAGCTGTGAGGGAACCACCAGATAACACAAAGTGTCAGAATTAGTCTCCCTTCTGCCAACAAATCAGAACACAAGTTGGGAAAACACGGTGTTTATATAGTAGTCTAAATTACAGCAGGTACTGATTCAGAGAGATCTGCAGAAGTGACTCGTTTGGCTGAGGAATTAAAAAGAAATGGCTTGTAGCTAATTCCACAAACAGGAATTTTTGTGATGTTGTTTTTCACTAAAGTGGTAAAAAAGATTATGTACCACCCCTAAAATCTCAACTTCCAGGAATAGAGAGATGAAAAATTACGACTGACCCGTCGTTAATCATTTGGTTGGCTTTTCATCTGTGACACAGATGTAAACAAACATGGTGACAACAGGAGCAAGAATGTATTTCTAGCCTCCCGTGTTTTATCATGAAAGAGACTACACAAACCGTCTTTATTGTACACAAAAAAACATCATGTTCTCTCATTACAGAACGTAAAACGACTCATTTCTTGGGAAACTGCAACTGGAAAATTCACAATTTATGAATGCAAGGAGGTTAAAAACAATCCCTGAACCCAAAATAATAAGAGAATAAGAGTTGCACTATGGATAATGTAATACAGAAGTGTGATGAGAGAAATGAAGCGATGAGTGAAAAATCTCTTATTCATTCAATTCACACATTTCATTATGACACTTCTATATATCACATTACCCACAGAGCGATGCTCACATAATGTATTTTGATGTTTTTTTATTTAGGTCAGAAGTCATTAAATACTTTAGCTTCTGGGCTGGCATTTTACACCCGACATAAAACATTAAGAAGACTGAACTATGAATGAGATATGGGATTATATATTGAATATTTAATGCTGCAGACTGGTCAACAACGGTCTGAAATAGCTTTAAAGAAAAATCTCAATACATTCTAATTAGTACTTAGCCCAAAAACACATGTATAAGTCATGTACTCAGTCACAGTAGCAACATTTATTCACTTAATTAGACTGTGGCTATATGTTATACAGTATGCTGTATGTCTTTAAAGTGCATATGTGTACATATTTATTATATTCCCACTTCTTATTCACATTTTTTTATTATTTACTAATTTTTCTCATATATTGTGTTATATATTTTAGCATTATTTACATGTTCCTTACTCCTTTATTTCTATTTTATTACATTTCTATATTGATACAGCTAATAAATCCCATTATTCCACTCACATTAAATGTACACTACATCTCTAAAGCAACAGATCTCTGCAGTGGCAAAGATAGAAATATTAACCAAATATAATTCATCAAGTTCACCCAGTAAAAGAGTGAATTTACTGAAGCCTTAACAGCAAACAGCGTTGCCAGGGCCGGACCATCATCATCCAACAATGTGCTGACTGAGGGAGCTGCAACAATGTGCTGATTGCACTGTACCATCACTCAAGGGAACATGTTCCTTAATGATGGGCGAAGAAGAGGAAACAGAAGGTGACGAATAGTGTGCTTAAAGCGTGATTTATATAAACAAGATTACCCATTAATCATGTCGCCGTAATGACTTCTGACCTCGGCACAGAGCACGGCGCCCATGTACAGTTAAATGATACGTTATCGGGATTGCGGGGCCTTTTTAGACAAAAACATCCTAAATAATGATCAGACAGCTGCGATTTAAGCAACTGCCAAGACTGACTTACAGCGTAAGATACAGCAGTGTTTGTCAATACGACACATTGAGAACAATATTACATTGTATTTAGAAATAAAGCATGTGATTAGGTTAAAGCTGTAACTATTGAACAAGTGATTCATATTGACACCTGGCTTGCTAAGAGGCTAGGAAAAGAGGAAGATAAAAAGCTTTTTAATCTTAATGTCTTCCCTCTAAGTGGGTCATAGAGACGTTTAGAAAGGTAAAAAAAAAAAGGATAAAAGCAGAAAGAAGTGTCAGAAATGTGAATAAAACAATTTTCTGGCTTTTTGCTTCAATTATTTCTCAAAGATCAAACATGTTACATATTAAAAAAAAAGCTTTAAAATGTTCCAATAGTTTAGAAAAGAGAGGTAATAGCCAGAGTATTTCCACAAATGGAAAAAAAAAAACATCTATGCACTGACTCACTGACCAACAACTAAGGAAATCCAATATGAATAGCGACGCAGGTGGGAATGAAGTGTCATTATAGCTTAATCACACCCATGGAAAGTGAGTAGATATAGCACCGGGCTGATTTATTAGTAAGCAGCTTCAACTGTTCCATTCAAAATCAATGTTGTCATTCGATATGCAAAAAAAAAAAAACACCCCGCGACCTCCCTGATGGCTGAAGCAAATAACATGATAATACCATCAAGTGACACAACGAGTTACAGTATTTCAGTGATAGAGGAGCCGATGCATCGTACCATCAAAGCAGAATAACATTTCAATCAATTCCAATCAGGCTGCGCGAACATGACGTGATGATGAATCACCCCTAAGACGGCAAATATACTATTAGACTGCAATACAAAAAGAAGTCACACAGCAGCACTTTGAGTTTTTTGTGAAAAAGTTGCTGTTACACGTGTTACTAGAGCAAATATTTTGTACGAGTTCTAGTTGGTTTGAGCCAATCCAAACTGTATCCTCTGGCCGCTTGCTCTCTTGGGGAACCCTGTTTCCTCAGATGAGCTTAGAGCAACAGAAAAAGTAATGACTTGTACTATGCTGTGCGGAGGCCTAATAATAAAAAGCTGCTTCTGTGGGAATTGGGCCATGCATGTCAGGCTGGGCTCTCCAGAGTAGCAATACCTCCGAGATTTCCCCCCCTCTCTCAACTGGGGAAGGATAAATTGATGATACAGTGGGGAAGACAAATGAAATTAATCTTCCCAGTACCTGACAGGAATCGGCTTCTTTAGATACTGAACACACACATATATATACACACACACACATACGCGCTAAAATAGCTTATCTGTCTGAGTGGAAAATAAGACAAATGGATTGAAGTAAAACAACAATCTGAGACTAAAGAAACTGATGAAATGAAATAAAAAGGCAACTAACTGACACTGAGATGTTTCCATCAGATAACAAATGGGTGACGTGAATTTATCTCTTGTTGGCTTTACTGAAAGGCAGCCGCTGTATCTCGCAGAGGCAGGCAGGCTAATTAAAAGCAAGTATTGTGAAGCAGTTGGGTTTTTTTTTTTTTTTTTTACACTAAGCCAGATCTGTGTCAGAGTTGCCTCAATGGCGTGCGGCCGTGATAAGCTTTTTTAGACTCTCGTATTGATCTTCGTGTCACCTGAGGGTAAAGAGCTACCTGAGTATCCAGGCCGACAGACGCACTTGAAGCCCCCGGGTGTGTTGATACAGATGCCCTCGTGTAGGCAAGGTGAAACTTCACACTCATTCACATCCAGGTCACACAGCGTTCCGAAATAACCAGGAGGGCAAACGCAGTGGAACCTGAGGAAGATGTGATAACACTCAATCATTAGGAAATAAAGCGAAATCCAGTGAAGACCAGTGTGTCAGACAGTAATTAGAGCATACTGTGTTCAGTTCAGTTCTTACCGTAGCTTTAAAATAACCAGAAATATTTTTCACAGCAAAGCAATTAATTGGAGAAAAACTGTGTGTGTTCCAAACCCACCAAGACAAACTAAAGTGCACATTAAAGGGATACAATAGTATGGGTGTTTTGACGTGGGGTTGTATGAGGTACTTATCCATAGTCAGTGTATTATCAACAGTAGATGACGGTTGGTGCGTCCCCAGCATCTAGAAGCAGACAGGAGTACCGACGCCAGAGCAAAGCAATACAGTGTTGTGGACAGGGGCCGTCAGCAAAACGGATTTTAGCCAACAAAAAAAATTACATCCATTTATGTGTACGCTATATTTACAATATTTTCCGACAGCAAACTGAACTAAAACGTATCTATACTTTTTTTTGTCATCTGAGCCTGCTGGCTTTGGAGAGAGCATAGATAAGTTTCACTTTCAGTTCAGTTCCCCGTCAGAAAGGGCTGTCTGACGGCAAGATAAAGAGGTGAAAATATTCTAAATATAGCGTACACTTAAACGGATACAATTCTTTTAGGTGAGCCTTTCTTTAAGGTGACTAAAATATGCTTTGCTGCCAGTCCCCGACCCACAGTGGTTTATTGCTTTGCTTCGGTGCCGGTACTCCTGTCTGTTTTTCCAAACTGGGGGCACACCAACCATCATCTACTGTAAGTAATACACTGACTATGGATAAGTACCTCATACAACTCCACTTCAAAACACCCGAACTATCCCTTTAAGACCTGTTTTTCATTCTCAAACTGACCGGCAGCTCTTCGAAAAAAAAAAAATAACAATATGACAGCAATTACCTTTCCCTGTGTGTACTTAATTTGAATTATATTTGATGATTTATTACTATTGGGAAGAGATTCATCCGTCCAATAATGCGGTTTGCTCAATTCAAATCCCTCCCTGCAGCTGTCGGCGGGTTTAATATCCCCTGACCATACACCTCAGAGGAGATGCTTATCCTGTTTGTAAGCGAGATAATAAGAAAACATGTAATTAGACACCTCTGTGCTAAAATCTAAACTACATCTTTTGATTAGTTAGACATCATTATTTTATCAGTGAAACCAGTTACATCACATTTCTGTAATATGCTAAATGTTTTTTATTACTCTAGAGCAGAAATGCGCCTGCCTAATTGTGTCAACTATAAAGGCCGGACTGATCTGAGACATCTCTGCACTCTGCTACACCGCTGCCTGTATGTGTTTGCCTCTACTGTACGTACATAGATGAGAGAACATGATGTGACTTTTACAGAGTCAAAGTATCCAACGTAACAGAAAAAGATAGCAAAGGCTCAGTGAGTAAACTGCAGAGTCGGATTCATCAACCTCAGTGCAGATGGACTTGTTCGGCTTGTTGGGTCAGGGGGGGATGGAGATAGCGGCGCGTTCAGTGTTTGTGGTGGGCAGCGAGGTTAAAACACACCTGATGTGAACTCCCTGGACTGTGCAATCAGGGGAGCGCTCTGAGCAGGGCCGGGTCACATGGGAGCGAAATCATGACGGGAGACAAACTGGAGACAAACCATTTAGGACTCAAATTGGCCCTGGGACTTCGCTACCCATCTGTCCGACTAAGCCTGGAAGCCCCGGGGCTCCCATTAAGCACAGCAGAGAGAGGAGCACCAGTGGAGTAAAGCCCAATCTAGATACATGATGTGTTCCTGCTGAATTCGCTCTCTGTCTTTAGAATAGCAGCTTATGTGTGTCAAGGATGAAGACCGGCTTGTTATATAAACCGGAACGCTTTGACGGGGGAACCTCACACGTTTTTCTTTGGAGAACCCGTTATGTTTTTTATTCGCAGGAAATTAATGCTGCCTGGCATTTACAGATATGTGCAATTTTTAAAGCGGCTAAAACAGCAAAGGAGGAACCATACTTACTTGTTCACGAGGTCTTGGCAAACGGCGGAGTTGTGGCACGGGCTGGAGGTGCACTCATTGATGTCTTCCTCACAGTGAAGGCCAGAAAATCCCATCTTACAATCACAGCTGGATAGGAGAAATCACTAATATTGATATCTTGTCTCAGATGGAAAATAGAAGATGTATCTGCTTCCTACTGGCACATGAACAAAGTGGGAAAAAAAATCTATAGAAATTTAATGATATTAATTACACATCATATTTAGACTGGCTGCACATACAGCACAGTGACATAAGCATGGATTTCTACTGTTTAAACATAAGGGCTGCAGAAAAAGAGTAATTAAAAGTGATTTTTTTTTGTTAACAATTTGACCTCATTTCAACCTGAAATGATACATTACAAAACCCATTAAAATACATTTTAAGAAAGGGCACAGAGCAAATCTATTAGCTTAGTGTAACAGAATTACAGCATAATGTCCTGAAACCTGTACAAGAATGAAGGTTGCTGGTACTGACACTCTGGATTTACTAATGTTTAAAGTCCATCACTACAAAGCCTGACATTTTTCTGGCCTCCGAAGGAATGAAAAGCTGGTTATGGATAACACTCTTTACCTGTAGCTGTTGACCCGGTCCACACAGTCGCCCTGGTTCTGGCATGGATTTGAGCTACACTCATTGGTGTCAATTTCACACCAACTTCCTTCAAATCCTGAAAGATAGATGAGATGGTCATGGATCAGCAAGCCCCACTACATCCTGAAAAACGTCAGGGCCGATGATAACAAAGACCCCAGTGAATGCCATTTTAATGGAACTAGTAGCCCCTGTAGCATATCTCATCTTCCAGCTCTCAGCACTCACTGTTTCCCCTTTGAGAGTGTGTAAGTCTAATAATACTTTAGTGCCACAGACAGATTGGTCTGAGGGTTAGTGGTTTGGGGTTTGGGAGGTGTGTGGCTGTGTGCGCCACCGTGCAAACATGTCAGTGTGTGTGAGAGAAAGCGAGCGAGTGGGGGGACATCTTGTTAAGTTGGGGTAAGAGGGGGAGGCTAAACCCAAGAGCTCTTTTGCCCTTGTTCATTAGGGGGTTGAGGGGCAGGATGGCTAAGCAGATCAGCATGGATGTTTTGTTGTACTTTTGAAGGCAGCCTGGGAGCCTGTAATGTTCTGCCTGTCGGAGGTATTCCCAGTGAGCAACCTCGGGGTCTGAAAAGTGAAGTCAATGCGGAAGTGCCTTAAACTTGCATTCTCTCTAATAGCCAGCAGGGGGCGACTCCTCTGGTTGCAAAAAGAAGTCTGTTTGTATAGAAGTCTATGAGAAAACAACCGTTCTTCTCACTTGATTTTTACCTTAGTAAACATTGTAAACATGAGTTTATGGTTTTCTTCAATACAGCATGGTGTTCATTTAGTAATTTATGGTCCCATTTAGAGTCAAACAGAAGATAAAGCAGGGGATGTTTTAGGGCGTGGTTATAAATTGTGATTGACCGGTCGCTACCACAGCGTTGTCCGGTGTGGTTGTTGTCTGTGTTTTCATCTTAGAACCTTAACACCTTTCACAGTGTGTTTTCAGTTCATGAAAGTTAATTATAACTTTTTGGTTGCCTAAAAATGTCTAATTGGAAAAAAAAAATGTCTTACCAATGTGTGACGCCAAGATGACTACGTCCACTTGTTATATACAGTCTATGGGTATTCCTCTGGTGCTTGGTCTAGGTTTGGTCCATATGATGAACAGATCAAACTAAATGACTTAGTTTTATGAAAAAAAATAAAATATAAATCAACCTCTGCTGCACCACTGTATGGATGCAAATAATGGCCATAAAAAAAACTGAATTTTATAATTAACTGTAAACCTAATTATGAAATATAATCATTATTGTTGAAATTTAAAATACCACTGAATTTACAGCACTGAAACATTTTAGACTGGAAACTATCCAGCTTAATTAATGTGGTCTGAATTCCTACTTTTAAAATTAAAATAAATTCAAAGTTATGCATTTTTAAAAAAAATCCCATATACATGTATTGGGTTTACAAATGGGAAATTTATTTATATTATTTATGCAATATTCTAAACTATATTCAAACTGCTCAAATTTAATGAGTTCAATTCAGATCTAAAATATTAAAGTCAAGTTAAAGATATGACATTCAGACCTAAACGTCCAGAACACCAAGGATAAGTAATCAAGCCAAGCTTATTGATTCTTCATGGCCATCATTTGCTTCCAAACCATTGATTTTCAGCTTTCTGCGACTGTCATCGCATTTGCCGTGGTATGAGCAATGATACAGAGATATCATTGCCTGTACAATTCTACTATTTTCTTTTAAAACTCTGAGCTCAGACCTCCAAAGACTACGATGTTGTGACTGCAGAGCACCATCTGCTGCACATAATTAAAAGGTATTACAAGCACAAAGAATTCATAAAACTATCTTATAATGATATGTTAGTGCTTTTATTGATTCCTTGTCTCATCATGTTACTCTTACTGCTTCAGGTTAAGAGTTATATGAAGCTTATGTGTAAATTCAGTCAGGAAGACCAGGGGTGCAATCTCATTCATTCTGGGTCTCTCTCTCATGGGCTATTACTATGTCAGCTGATTATGGGCGTCTCTCTTTTCAGTGACCAATCAGAACTTGCCATATCTCCCTAAACCAATCACATCGTTGCTGTCAAAAGTTTAAAAATCGTTCTCCTCTATGCTGTTTTCAGTGTCAGTATCAGCACAAACTGATGCGACCCTCCACCATCCCATCACATCAGAGCAATCCTGCTCCACTTCATTCATCGGATCTGCATCAATCTTTCCACTACCACCATCACCAGTGTCAGAGGGTGCAGGCGGAGATAAAACTAAGTACAAAGGAAATACTCCAAAAACTAAACTGAGAACAAAAAACTAAACTGAGTACAAACCAGAAGACACAAGGAACACAGGCAGGATGGCAGGATGAACACAGGTAACAAAGCAGATGACCTGACACTGAATGAGGGAAGCACATGGACTAAATACACAAGGAGTGCAGAGTGATTGGACACTGGTGGAACAAATCAGGGCAGAGCAGACAATCACTGAGGCAGGAAACAAAAAGGCAGGAAGACACAAGAGGTGAGTGACTTTCAAAGTAAAACAGGAAACAACAAAAACCCAGGACCCTGACGCCAGTATTAATGTATAAAAACTAGGGCTGTCAATCGATTCAAATATTTAATCACGATTAATAGCGTGATTGTCTATAGTTAATCACAATTAATTGAAAATGAATCACACATTTTTATCCGATTTTTATCAAGGGACCCCTTTGAAAATGGCCATTACAGTTTTTCTTCGCCAAAGTTTAGCTTAAGTTTGGAGTGTTATTTAGTCTCCTTTGCTGTAAGCTAGTATGACATGGTTGGTACGATGGATTCCTTAGTTTTCTAGTTTCATATGATGCTAGTATCTTCTCTCTAGCTTTAAAACTAAGCCCCCTACAACCTCCTAAAGATTGATTGTGTTAATGTGTTAAAGACATTAGTGGCATTAAAACTAATTTGCATTAACTCGTTATACTTACCTACTGATTACTATTATTTGTTTCTCCTGTACTGTATGTAGCGATACTATACATCAGGAGGTAACACCATATAATGTTCTGCAATGGAAAGTGCTTTCAAACTCTACTGTAAACAACAGATGGCAGGGAATTATACAGATCATACATTTCTGAGTGCAGACAGATACAGGAATTGCAAGCCATTATTTGTGGTATGCTACTCAGCCAGATGAAGGTCAGTACTATTGATTATTAAGTGTTGAATAAAAAATGACTTAACAACTGGATGGTGCTCCCCAAGCAACTCTCACTGTATGTTTTTGAATCCGCTGAATAAACAACATTGGGTATGATTATGTTTAAAACGCAGAAAAGGAAAATGTCCAATACACCTGGAGTGACGCTAATGAAAAAAAAGCATGACAGCGACACTGACGCAGCTCTGTGTACCTTGGGACGTGAGAATGAGAGGGAATCCATGAGACCACAGAGAGGACAGAGCATCTGGTGAATTATGGGACAGCACAGGTTTCCCAAGCTGGTCTGTCAGTCACAGCAATGGTGGAGCACCACGGGGACTATTTCGAATGTCACCGCAATGTAATGCATCTTCTGCCACTGAGCAGTGACTGGAGGCTTCTCTTTGACAGAGTACGACGAGGGATACCCAAGGCGTGCGTGCATGCGTAGTCATTCCATCATCTGGCTGGAGCTACAGTATGTGATCACCGCTCATGCCAGCGAATGTCTCCGAGGAGAAGAAATTGTGGGTTAATCCCCAGTGGATGGTGAACTAACTTTGATGGACGTTTCAATTGAAACATGAGTGATGTCTTCATTTTAACAGTGCGAGTTTGGTCTGGACTGCTACATTTGTGCCTATAGTCTTCTTATCAAAGTTGCTGTCAGTCTGATGTAACAATTTCTCAGAGGGGGTTCATTTAAACTGATATTACCCTCCGCTTGTGCAATATAGATTATGGTCTTTGTCTGTGGTGTCATCAGTGTGCTGTCAGACAGTGCATCGAATCTCAGACGTCACTGATCGCTTAATCTGTGTATGACTTTCATGCTGAAACCAAAGTACATCATCATTTCAAGTTTTCTGTCTGAGTTGAGTTCTGATCCTCCAAGTTTGACATTTTTATATTAAACTGTTATGCATCTATTTGGTCAATCAGCCTAATGTTAAATCACAGCTAGTATTAGCTGATAGATTACAGTCTATGGTTTCCAAACTTTACAATGATATATGACCTCATATTCTGTGTGGGTTACCCTTTTTTATACTGGATCTATGTGTAAAATGGTGAAAGAAATGGAAAAATTGTAATGATGGATGGATGAAAAAAGGAGTGATGACACAAAGAAAGCTACCATTTCTGCAATGCTGTCATGCATTTTCCAACACCAGAGACATAGACCTTTTAAAAAAAGTCACTATGAGACACGGTTTTGGGGGTCAGGCATATTTGTCACACTTAAATGTTTCAGATCATTCAACAAATTCCAATGTAAGACAAAGATAACCCAAGTTAACACAAAATACAGTTCTTAAATAATGATTTCATTTATTAAGGGAAAAAGCTATCCAAACCTACCTGGCCCTATGTGAAAAGGTAATTGCCCCCCCCTTGTTAAATCATGAATTAACTGTGATCAACCACTTGTTTTGGAAAGCTGAGTTCAATTTCACTAGCCAATCACTGTTCAATCAAGAAATCACTTAAATAGAACCCGTCTGTCAAAGTGAAGTAGGCTACAAGATCTCAAAAAGCAGCACATCATGCCACGATCGAAAGAAATTCAAGAACAGATGAGAAACAAAGTCATTGACATCTATCAGTCTGGAAAGGGTTACAAAGCCATTTCTAAGGCTTTGGGACTCCAGCAAACCACAGTCAGAGCCATTATCCACAAATGGAGAAAGCTTGGAACAGTGGTGAACCTTCCCAGGAGTGGTCGGCCTATCAAAATCACTCCAAGAGCACAGTGACGACTCATCCAGGAGGTCACAAAAGAACCCAGAACAACATCTAAAGAACTGCAGGCCTCACTTGCCTCAATTAAGGTCAGTGTTCACGATTCAACAATAAGAAAGAGACTGGGAAAAATGGCATCCATGGGAGAGTTCCAAGGCGAAAACCACTGCTGACCAAAAAGAACACAAAGGCTCGTCTCACGTTTGCCAAAAAACATCTTGATGATCCCCAAGACTTTTGGGGAAATATTCTGTGGACTGATGAGACAAAAGTTGAACTTTTTGGAAGGTGTGCGTCCCGTTACATCTGGCGTAAAACTAACACAGCATTTCATAAAAAGAGCATCATACCAACAGTCAAACATGGTGGTGGTAGTGTGATGGTCTGGGGCTGCTTTGCTGCTTCAGGACCTGGATGACTTTGTGACCTCAAGCTCAAGCGCACTTGGGTTATGCAGCAGGACAATGATCCGAAACACACCAGCAAGTCCACCTCTGAATGGCTTAAAAAAACAAAAAGAAGGTTTTGGAGTGGCCTAGTCAAAATCTGGACTTAAATCCGATTGAGATGCTGTGGCATGACATTAAACAGGCCGTTCATGCTCGAAAACCCTCCAGTGTGGCTGAATTAAAACAATTCTGCAAAGACGAGTGGGCCAAAGTTCCTCCACAGCGATGTGAAAGACTCATTGCCAGTTATCGCAAACGCTTGATTGCAGTTATTGCCGCCAAGGGTGGCGCAACCAGTTATTACGTTTAGGAGGCAATTACTTTTTCACATAGGGCCAGGTAGGTTTGGATATATTTTTTCCCCAAATAAATGAAATCATCATTTAAAAACTGCCTTTTGTGTTTCCTAGGGTTATCTGTGTCTATTATTAAAATTTGTTTGATGATCTGAAACATTTAAGTGTGACAAATATGCAAAAAAATAAGAAATCAGGAAGGGGGCAAATACTTTTTCACGGCACTGTATATATATAAAACTAGGAATGTCAAAGTTAAGGAGTTAACGCCGCTATTTTCTTTAACGCATTAACGCAACTTGTGATATTGATCTTTCAGAGATTGTAGCGGGCTCAGTTTTAAAGCTAGAGTGAAGATACAGCATTATATAAAACTAACAAACCTAAGGAATCCGTACAGTACCAACCATGTCAAAGGAAAGGAAAAGGGGTCCCTTGACCTCTGACCTCAAGACATGTGAGTGAACTTTATGATAATCACATGCAGTTTGGGGCAAGTCATAGTCAAGTCAGCACACTGACACACTGACAGCTGTTGTTGCCTGTTGGGCTGCAGTTTGCCATGTTATGATTTGAGCATATTTTTTATGCTAAATGCAGTACCTGTGAGGGTTTCTGGACAATATTTGTAATTTTTTATGTTGTTAATTGATTTCCAATAATTATATATATATATATATATATACACACATTTGCATAAAGCAATCATATTTGAAAATTCCCATGTTGATAAGAGTATTAAATACTACAAATCTACCTTTTAAGATACATTTTGAACAGATACAAAAAATATTAGATTAATTTGCGATTAATCGCGTTTACTATGGACAGTCATGCGATTAAATATTTGAATCGTTTGATAGCCCTAATAAAAACAGAACGTGAGCGCACCTCATGCGTAGTTCAAACTATGCATATACATTACATGTTTTTTTTTCCGGACGGTGATATGATAAGGTGGAGATGAAATATGAGATGGGAGACAGAATGTAATAATAAAGCGTTTAGGCTGATGATGGTTTACAGATGATGAAATAATGCAACAAGCACTGCAAATATTATGGGTTATGGCCGTGCATGATAACAGCTGAAATTGTGCAAAATTTTCCATGCAATGCATCACTAGCAAAGCCATGAAATTCAGTGAGCAATTCAATTCAATTTATTTTTTATTTAGCGTCAAATCATAACAGAAGTTATCTCGAGATGCTTTTCATTTAGAGCAGGTCTAAACCGTACTCTATAGACAGTACTCTATAGAGCACAACAAAGTTCCTGAGAGGTTGAACACCTATTTTAAACAAGCCATGAGCTTTCATCTTTTGCTGCACACATGCCAAATGTCAACACGAGTTAATTAAATATATACATCAATTATAAGAAAAAAGAAATTAACACAGGAGCCTAAAGAGGCTGTGTATGTAGAATGCCCTTGTTTGGCAGCTTTGGCAGCAAAAGCAGTATGCTCTCTCTCTCTGACTGAGCAAGAGCTTCCTTCTGATACAAGGGGAATTAATGATACTCTTAAGACTAACATTAAAGCACTGTGTGTGCTTACCATGATTTTTTTTGTTGACATGAAAAATGTGCCAACACTGTGGCAGTCTGCATTCGCACAGAAAGCAAAAACAAATGAGAAAAAGAGTGAGGCAACTCTGATCCATCGCTGCACGGAGAGGAATTCGATGGAGTGTCGCTGTACATCTTGGTTTGGTTCTGAATTCCTGTTCCATAATTTACGCGCTGTGTATCCAAAATGCAGCAACACGGAGGGCAACAAAAGTTTCGTGTGAGATTCTATTGGATAAAAAGATGATATATAGCAGTCAGAATTGTTTTGTCTGTAAAAAGAGACACATCTGGCACAGGCAGACACATCATCGATGTGCAACAAACAATAAACAACTAAATGTAGGCAATTAAAACCAAATAGAAACTGGATCAAATTAGTCATCATAGCTGTGTTTCTCATAATCACGGGGGAAAACAAGCTTGTGAGGCCTTCACATGCGCTGACCAAAAACTGGGTTACAATAAGTGGGTTAAGAATAGAAAGCTCTTTGCATGTAAACACCAGCCACTGCAGCCAATTTACCCCACTGCTACACACCTGGACCACCTCCTCAGTACTGCTAATGAAGGCATAAAATGATTAAACACTGAGTTTATTTACTCTGCCGTTGCAGAGCCAGGCCTATTTTTATACTGTATATTATGTGGAAATGTAGCCACTACCTTCTTTCTCACAGTGGTGCGCACGTACTTAACCACAGCTAGACTCTGGCTTAAACAACGCTCACGGCATACCCTCGACGTTGAAATCATCCACTGTTGTCTACTTGTAAAAGCACACATACCATAAAATCAGAAATCTGCTGAATGTTTAAAGGAGAAGGAGTGAAAAGAGTCAATGTGGAGCAGCCTGAGCGCCGATGTGTTGTCTCGGAGGTCTGCACTAAAGACAGCTACCTCCATTAATTGACCTAAAATAATGGAAATACATGAGTTGGCTCCAATTGTGTGCCTCTATTTTATCATCCGTAGCTCTTCAATCACAAACTATGCTCCACGACGCAAATAAAACAAATTAAAAGAAATAATAAAAATCAGAGTATGCTGTGCACTTTAAAGCTAGAATATTAAGTTGAGACAACCCAGGTGATTAAGGTAAAAATAATAATAATTAATAGCTATCACCATGAAACTTCCCCAGTTGATTACTTACATTAAGACAATTCAATTTTATTTTTAAAAGTTTTCTGAAAATGTATGTTTAAATATGTAAACAAGGCATTATCTTGAATTAAATTAGCAAATATGTGCTATTTTCATATTTTCTTAGCTAGTTGTAGTAGTCTGGTATATTTATAGTGCATTCTAATATATTCTTTATATTATGTATAGTATAGAAATGATCTCTAGTGTTGATATTTATATTCATTGTATATTTACTGTTCCTGTGCATTTTCTAGATAACCTGCTGCTGTAACACAAGAATTTCCCAATTTGTGATCAATAGTACATCTATAAGTACATCCATCCATCCATCCATCCATCTATTTCCAGAACAGAAATGTGAACATTGGATAAAGCCAGGTTCAAAATTCTTATTTCATTATGTTTACATATTAGAGTGAAAAGGTTTTACAGAGGGAATTTTGGATATCTCTTTTTATCACTTCATAAATCAGAAAAATCGGTCAACAAAATCAATTTTCACCATGTTTTTAGGAATAAAATGTTCTATAAACCGGGCTATGAATGATATATGAACAAAGCCCTCTGTATGAACTCTGCAGAATATATTTAAGACTGAAATTGGAAAGTTTGGTGGATGTAAGTGCTACGTAAATAGTAAATACGTAAAAAGGAAATAGAAAAACTTTAGTAAAATAAACACCTAAATGTGTATTTTGGATGTTTTTTCCCCTATTAGTCTGAAAGAAGACATGGCCCAAAATCTCAAAATTGACCAGTGCATGAAATGTTTTTGCCTGGGGTGTCTCTCCTTTGAACCAAATGGCACTAATGGTGATGCGAAAAGGTTGTTAGTACTGCTGATCACACTGGGAATCAACACCCTGTCTGCATCTCTATGCAGCTTTCTTCTTGTTGCTTTGTTGTGCTGGTCCATATGAAGGTTAGCACCGTGTCTGTCATAGGACACAGAAAGTCTAAGATGGCTTTTTGTTCGCTGTAGACGGAACAAACCAGGGCTAAAAATGTGGACAAACAATGGGCTTGCCTTCGACAGGTGACAATTCAACTGTAATTTAACATTTAAAAAAACGAAAACAAGATCGTAACTTCATATATCATTGGTAAAGACAATGAATATTGGCTACACTTAAGGGCATAGTTTTCACTAGGTAATGTGTGGGATATAATCCTGCCTTTTTTCAAAATTCCAGGTTTTTTAGTTACAATTTGAGAACATCACTACATCCTCCCTTAACAGTGTCCTCTACTGTCCAGCTGTCACAGCCTAAATGAAAGAGCACTCTGACTTCATACACATCCAGATGCACTCATCTCAGTGGCATTTGGCTGTTGCCCTGCGCTCACAGCAAAAAAACAGTCACCAAAGCACTCATGAAGCTCACTGCTGTGAGTTTTGCCTCTCAGCCTACACACTGGGTGCCTTCAGCCATCTGACTAGTGAAGCTTGCTGGGGCTCTGCGTATTCTGGCAGCTTTGAAAACAGCAGACACCAATAACTGATGGCAAAACAAATAAATAGATAAATTGATATACAATTAACAATATGCGTTTTATTAAACAATGTGTATATGTGACATATTCTTAAAAATACTGACATAGCCAAGGCAAGAAGTGATATTTGGTGAAAAAAAAAAATCGCAGGTGTCTATACCTGAAACTCTGCATTCATATAGAGTAGACTCTCTGGCTTCATTGTGTCCCCCAACATCTGAAACTAAATCCGTGCCCTTGGCTGTGCTGCATAAAATGAGTATATTCTGTGAGCACTGTGGCCAGTCTCCACAGGTTTATATAGAGATCATTTGGGTATTTTTACCTGCTGTGAAGCATTCAGGGATTAAACGCCAATATGTTGGAAGCTCCTAATGACTGAGAATTTGTATGAAGGGAAAACCGCTGATACAACGACGTGCTCTTTGATGCCTTTTTTCTCCCCTTTTTTTTGATGCAGCTGTTGTTCGGGCTGGAAACAGAGGTCTCAAAGCTAAAATGGAAGAAAAGAACCACCTTTTGCCCTCAGCAATGGAATATCACTAGTGTGCTGAGACCTTTGCTCATTGAAGGGGCGCGCCCTCATACTGAGACCGAACACCTGCTACATTTTAATATTTTGTTGCTGCCTCTCTGTGTGCCTTCACTTCCACACTATTAGACGAGATACGAGTTCTCTAAATGGAGCTGTGATTTATATGATATGAATTTTGCTTGAACACAGCTCATTGACCGCCTCTCTGTCATGGACTATAATCCTGTGAGATGGATTTTCTTTTGGAATATCTTTGATCTCAGTAATTGTACTAATGTATGTGGAGAAATGGCTATTACTGTCACAGTACAGTTTTTATCAATTAGGGGTGTAAGAAAATATTCAAAATATCGAGTATCGCAATATCATGTTTTGTGATACTGTATTGATTCTCAAAAACACTATTGATATTTAATTAATAGCTTACATGCAAAGATTAACTCAGTCAATACTTATTTCATTTGCAAAGAGATGCACCCTCTCAGTGTATGCACCCTCTCAAAGTAGTGCTATGATGTTGGATGTTACAGAAACTGCGATAGAATACATGCAAATGCAGATCCTACTGTTCTTATTACATAAAAAATAAACTTTTTTTACTCAGATTTGATGCATATGGTGGTGTGTTCTTTATGCTATGACAGTTTTCCTGAAATTAGATTTATAAATCACAATATATCGCTTTGCTTACAGTATCACAATATATTGAATTGTAAACCCTGTATCATAATACGTATTGTATCACCAGATCATTGCCAATACAGAGCCCTGATATCAATGATTCACATTTTTTGTATTATAGTTATATAGTTACATATGTATCCTCTATATTATACATTAGAGGTTCCCAACCTTTTTCCCTTAAGCGACCCCTTTTCTATCATTGAGTAAACTGACATATTTTATGGATATTTCGTATTATATTATATTATTGTCCAAACTTTAAAAACAACAATTTAATTAAGTTTTCTTCACAAAAATCTATGAAATGCTGAGATGCCGAGAAATGCTGAGGTATAGGCAAATTGTATATATATATTTACATTATATTACATTATATATATATATATATATATATATAGTAGCCACTGTTCTACATGCTACTGCTATCTCAGCCATGATGCTCCTATAAAATACATTTTTAACCTCAATGTGGCACTTTCCTCCTTAAATTATCATTGTTATTGAGCATATTATGAACTAATACCAAGCAAGACAGTAAATGTGTCTTATATGAAATAAAAATCTATGTTTAGAAAGCATAGATGATGAACATAATCATCTAAATAATAGTCTAAAGAAAATCACACTGTAAAACACAACAGATACAGTAAGTTAATTTGACTTGGAGTGAGAAGTATAGGCCTAAACGTTAAAGTACATTATATTCTATATCACTATACTGAGACAAGAAGAAAATGCCAGAGCTATTCACATACATCTGCCAGGGCAGCTGGTTAACAAATTGAAACACTTCTACTATAAGTCACATTGTCTACATCCTCTATAAAAAAGAATAATCACTTAAAATGAATGCAGCGAGGACAGACTTTTTCAACACATCTTTGGCAACAAATAATCTCAACACATCTTTTTCAGTATCATATTAGGTATGTGTCAGCTCTCATGTTGGCACAGCTTCGCAGTAGCTCATTAACCAACTGTTTGGTAGGACACAATCTCAATCTTGTGGAAGGTGAAGGCTAGTGTAGCATGCCATGCAAATAAAGGGGTTTGTTCTCCATCTGGCCAGGAACACCTCTGGGGATATTCTGAGCCATGGAGACAGAATGTTTTTTGCATGTAAAGGGACCACACAATGCTTCTGAAATTAATTCACTCGCTATACGGCAAGAATCATATTTCACCCCTCCAGAGGCAAGCCCATTGTCCCCATGTCAAATAGCTCACTTTTAACACTGCAATATGCCAACTTGTCACCTGAAACCCGATGAAAAGGTAGGGCACTTTAAGACAGATGGAAAATAATGTAACATATCATGAAGTCTTTTATAAATCTAAAACATTAAGTGCTACAGTTATTCAGTGTTCTTTCCATTGTGTAAATGCAAAAATGTGAAACATTACTTTCAGGCATAATTTAAATAAATTTAAAAAAAAAATCTTTGAATAAAAAAGATTTAGGAAGGAGACATTCATACGCTTTGTTATTTATTTTCTGCAAATCCTTAAATTGTTATTAATTATAATAAATGATCAATTACCAATTGTAAATCTTGCAAAGCTAAAACCTGAGTCATTGCAATGATCTCAAAACATATTATTAAATGTTTTGAGATTACTTTTGTGCATGTCTCAATTTAATTACTTACCATCTCTGAGATCAAACTCCAGAGCAGTACGAATCACAATATTGCATTTTATTTGCAAAAATTAGGGCTGTCAATCAATTAAAATATTTAATCACAATTAATCGCATGATTGTCCATAGTTAATTGCTGTTAATCGCAAATTAATCACACATTTCTTATCTATTCAAAATGTACCTTAAAGGGAGATTTGTCAAGTATTTAATATTCGGATCAACATGGGAGTGGGCAAATATGCTTGCTTTATGCAAATGTATGTCGATATTTATTATTGGAAATCAATTACCAACACAAAACAATGACAAATATTGTCCAGAAACCCTCACAGGTACTGCATTTAGCATAAAAAATATGCTCAAATCATAACAAACTGAAGCCCAACAGGCAACAACAGCTGTCAGTGTGTCAGTGTGCTGACTTGACTATGACTTGCCCCAAACTGCATGTGATTATCATAAAGTGTGCATGTCTCTAAAGGGGAGACTCGTGGGTACCCAGTTTTTCCTCGCCAACATTTAGCGCAAGTTTAGAGGCTTACTAGGCTCCTTGGTGACAAGCTATTATGACACGACTGGTACCAATGCATTCCTTAGGTTTTGTAGTTTTCATATGATGTCTTCTCTCTAGCTTTAAAACTGAGCCCGCTAAAACCTTAAAATCGCAAGTTGTGTTAATGCGTTAAAGAAATTAGTGGCGTTAAAACAAATGTCCTTTATTATTGCATTAACTTTGACAGCCCTAGCAAAAAAAATGAATGCCTAAAGTTACACTATTGTAGCATTGCATTATGAATTTCTTGGACTGACCTTGGTGTTTCCATATCTATTACTAGTTGAAGTAGTTGTGTCATGGATTGTTTGTGTCCTTCAAACACATTTTGAGGCAGCGTTGTTGACTGTAACAGATATAATCGCTCCATAAAAGCTCCTTGATTTGCAGTACTGTGAACTAATGGTGTGTAACATATTTTAACACCAATTATTTGTGGCTTAAACATGAAAGTCTTTGTCCCTAATATTTACTATTTTACCTGCCAAGAAGCTTGAACGTTCTGAATTAAATTAAAAGGAAAAGCCTACAATGTAATTTTGCTTTTCCTAAGTGGATGCATCCTAGACAGACTGAAAGACGGACTTTGGAGGACATGACAGATTGTAGATCAGATTTCCACCGTTGCAGTTTACATGTGCAAACTGTTCTCCGTTCAGCAAACTGAGCAAGGACACCGGAGCCCTCTATAGATTGTGTACAGGACTCTGCAGTAACTGTGCCTTGTACCGTAATCTGAGGTGAGTGATGCTATGCGTGTTTGTTTCATTTGTTGTGGTTGTCGGCCAGTAACCCTCACCCTGACCTCTACCCTAACTCGCCCATTTTCAGGTTGCTCTTCTATCAGGTTTGGCACTCCCTGCTGAGGCTCCTCATTAAGAGGAAAGTGGAACATCTGTGCTGGTCAGGCAAGATGACTTAGGCCTCCTGGCCAGAGCCTCAGCGGAGAGGCACTGTGAGGAAGAACAAAAACGTCCTGCAGGAGCTCTCTACAATCAAGAGAGGATAACTGCTTCCCCTTATATTTTCTTTTAAGACAATTCTTTCAGCTGGCTCTGGTTTTATTCTGGCCTCCAGGTTCTCGCAGTATACCTTTGTAGACAAAACACTTTTCCACTGTGTTTTACAAATCCCTTTAATGCTACTCCCAGTAGGCACCTCCTAATGGCTGCCTTTTAGTTCCTGTTGAACTGACGAACACTAAAGTTGCCACATCACCTTTTTTCCGAGACTGATATAGTCTAGTGAAGTGTCTTGGGAAAACTATGGCCGCACACTTTGCTTCAGAACAGTCAGTGCAGCAGGTTAGAGAAAAATGATCATTAAACCCATAGTGAAAGTGCTTATCTTTAATGACAGAGCCCTGTCAACTGCACTCAGTTACTGTCAGAAGACCGGCTATTATGAAAGTTTGACAGTGACCATCCACAATCAGAGTATCACTGTTGTCTCCTGGGTATCTTCACATTAGATGTGCCTCTTCAGTTAACAACTAGCTAAAAAGCATGTAGCCAGAATCTAAACACAAGACCAACTACAGTAGAATTACTGTCTTGCAGCTGTATGCCTCCGCCAGCATGTCAAATTGCAGTTTACGTCCACGTCTGTCTAAAATGTCATCACTTCATCATTTTATCTTGTTAGACATTTTTGTGAAATTGTCATAATTAGCATATGAATTCTTGAGTTATGGCCAAAAACATGTTTTGTGAGGTCACAGTGACCTTGGTGGTCAAGTCAAATCAATTCATCCTTGAGTCCAAGTGCACATTTGTGCCAAATTTGAAGAACTTTGCTGAAGGTGTTCCTGAGATATCGCGAGAATGGACCGAACGTGTTTTCGGGTTGTGTACGTAACCCGAAAAACATAACGCCTCCGGCCTCGGTTGTCGCAAGCGTGGAGGCATAAAAACACAGTTAAAAGCATGCGGATTAAAACAAATAAAATAAAGGTGAAACATTTTAGAAACAACATGTAGTAGTTAAGCTTTATGAGGTAGTATTCCCTATTTGTGATTAATTGTTATGACTATGGCTGTATTATGTCTATTACAATAATCACAGAACATTTTCTGTTTCTGTTTCTGTTATTAAATTGCGATTTTTAGGTTGTAGCGGGCTTGGTTTCAAGCTAGCGTGAAGATACGGCGAAGGAGGTTAAATAATGCTCCAAAGTGATACAAAATTTGGGCCAAGAAAAACTGTCATGGCCATTTTCAAAGGCCTTCTGAAACGACCTCTGACCTCAAGATATGTGACTGTAAATGGGTTCTATGGGTACCCACGAGTCTCCCCTTTACAGACATGCCCACTTTATGATAATCACATGCAGTTTGGGGCAAGTCATAGTCAAGTCAGCAAACTGACAGCTGTTGTTGCCTGTTGGGCTTCAGTTTGCCATTTTATGATATGAGCATATTTTTTATGCTAAATGCAGTACCTGTGAGGGTTTCTGACCAATATTTATCATTGATTTGTTTTGTTAATTGATTTCCAATAATAAATATATACATACGTTTGCATAAAGAAAGCATATTTGTCCACTCCCATGTTGATAAGAGTATTAATACATACATACATACATTTGGAACAGATAAAAATGTGTTACTAATTTGTGAATTAACTACAGACAATCAAGTGATTAACTGCGCTTAAATATTTTAGCCCCAATATAAACATCTAAATTGTTTAAATGATCCAATGTCATCATGTCAATATTGGTGAAACGGCAACACCGCTAGTTACAAAATACACCCCATGTCTAGACAACTGATGTATTCCATAATACGGCCTCGTTAACAGCCCACGCCTTCATGTCTACCCTGAGGCGTGTTTTAACGTGGTGCATCTGCCATGGTTTCCAACTGGGCCCATATATACAGTAAAAGCACACACTGTCTGTATTCGAGTGTGAACCATGTGGTTCAACGAAGCTGCAGTAGAAACGCATGCCATTTGGGCCGTACCCCATAATATTTTCATTTGATTACTCAAGAGACGGCATCTAAAGGCAAACGAGCGGTTTTGCATTTTAATGCAGTGTGGTTGTGCACATGAGCTTGTTTTAAGTACACACTGCTGCCATATTGTATTTTGTGCCAATTATGCAACGAAGGTCTTTGACTGAGACGTGTGTCATTTCATGTCATATTAACACATCAAACCTCATCTCCTTAATTCAGTTTACCCTGCACTTCTATACCACACACCATGCAAATAAGCACAACTAAAAGCCGTGCACAAAATGGCTAATTGGTGATGATTTTATCACGAGTTAACCTCGATAATGTTTACTGTGCGGTGTCCACCTAGAGTGTGTGGGATGAGATTTGTTTATAGCAGTAAATCTGCCAGACATAGGCAGACAGATTCCAATTTAATTAGTCCTGGGAATAACGTGAGGCCTACACAATTTCCTTGACAAATAACCTACAGTGAATGGTAAATAACAAGTCTGTGAAAATTGTTGCACTGGGATCAAGCCACGGATCGTATAACAGCTCTGCGTTTGTTGAGTAGTAGCCATGTAGGCAGGATTTATGGTGAATAATAATGGAGAGTAGTGAGTCACAATCCTCGTGTGAAGTGAAGACGACCAAGCCCACGCAAAGCTCCTGGTGTAATGTATGCAGCCAGCACCTAATTTCCTATTCCTCTCCAAGGAAGCCTTCTGAAACGAACCCGGTCGCTCTATTTATATCTGGCAACATCTTTTCATCTCGGCGCTGATAGAGCCATTAGGTACAGCACAACCCTATAGCATCTTCACCTGCACACTGATAACGTTTGAATGTTAAAACACCATATCATTCCTAATTACTAAGCCATCAGGGGACTCACTGTTAAGCTTCATAACAGGTCATTTCTACAAAGTAAGTGGTCATTTTCCTTGCTCCATTACTAATATTTTGCTTTTTTTATATAAAACTGACAGAGCTTGTGAATTAAACATGAAATAGATTTTCATGTGTTGAATTTCAGATGTGTGTGTGTGAACTCAAGTCTCACTGGATGTGACTGCCTGTGCCATTTCTGAATGTGTGCGTGGGCGTGTGAAGGAGCGAGAATACAACCAATATTACATGTACAGAGTAACCTGATTACTTTAAAAATCTAAATTAGGGTTAGTTTATATTCAAAGCTCTTAACATTAGTATTAATGTGATTCTTTTCTAGTATCAATACTCAGTAGGGGTCCAGTTACTGTGGACGGCCCAAAACACAAGCTAAAGCGTATATTTATCCATATATTTGGTAAAATGTGTCCATTTGTGCACCTGCTGAGCATATGAATAAACAGTGGAGAAATTAGTTTTGCTTCAAGAGTGGTGAGTTGTTTCTATTGATTCATTTGAATCCATTGACATAGACATGCATTGCTGACCACAGCTTGAATTCCCCCGAGGGATGAACCTACATCTTTTAATCAGCAAGTATGCATGAGGTTCATTAACTGGCCTGTGGCACATACTGTAGGTATAAACACTGCATTAGAGGACCAGTGAAATCTGCTTTGTTTGCCCCTTTATGAACATGGTTTGTATGTACGGATACCCTAGAAGAGCAAGGATCTTAAAGTACACATTTCAGAACTAGGGCTGTCAATCGATTAAAATAGTTAATTGTGATTAATCGCACCATTTTTCAGGGAGATTTGTCAAGTATTTACTCTTATCAACATGGGAGTGGACAAATATGCTTGTTTTATGCAAATGTATGTATATATTTATTACTGGAAATCAATTAACAAAACAAATCAATGACAAATGTTGTCCAGAAACCCTCACAGGTACTGCATTTAGCATAAAAAATATGCTCAAATCATAACATGGCAAACTGCAGCCCAACAGGCAACAACAGCTGTCAGTGTGTCAGTGTGCTGACTTGACTATGACTTGCCCCAAACTGCATGTGATTATCATAAAGTGGGCATGTCTGTAAAGGGGAGACTGGTGGGTACCCATAGAACCAGTTTTCATTCACATATCTTGAGGTCAGAGGTCAAGGGACCCCTTTGAAAATGGCCATGACAGTTTTTCCTCACCAAAATTTAGCATAGGTTTGGAGCGTTATTCAGCCTCCTTCTTGACAGTCTAGTATGACACGGTTGGTACGAACGGATTACTTAGATGTATTAGTTTCATGTGATGCCAGTGTCTAGCTTGAAGCTGAGCCCACTCCAACCTCCGAAAGTTTGACGGCATTAATGTGTTGAAGAAATTAGTGGTGCTAAAATTAATTTGTGTTAACACGTTAACTTTGACGGCGCTATTTCAAAACATATGATTAGATCAGATGGCTTGATAGTAGAACCTGCTAGTATAGTTAGATATTTTACAAAGTGGAGGTAAATCCAAAACATTCATTCAAATTGTTAGTTAAAAATAGTGTATTTAATGTTTCCATATCCATATTCTATCTTACTTATTCCTGTTTACAGCGGTAACACAATGTTCAAAGGTTACACTGACTGCTCTTTATGTCAGTGCTTTTGCTGTGACCAAAACACGGTTAATGGTAAGAGGCACGGTTAAAAGGCTTTTTATCTTTTGCCATGGTGATTGGAGCTAATGGGTTTACCCCGATGACTTGTTTGGACAGTTAACAAGTGAAAGAAAGGGAAGTGAGTGGCAGCTTTATGCAAAAGAGAAAGAACTATTTAATCAGGAATTGATTGCAATGACATGCCACATGTATTAAGTGCTGATAAGTACACATTAAGCTAATAGGAAGCAGCCAAAATAACCTACTGTAGGCTTTGTGTTATGTTGATTTTTAAAAAATAAATTACAATAATTTAATTGAACAAAAGGCGGATGCTGATTTGAATCTGGGTGTTGGACGGCTACTTCAAGGAACTGTTTCTATAAATAATCATGACACTGTCCTGTTACTGTATGTAGCACACTAGCAGCTAATTCACCATGGACAACCCAGCCACCACTGGGTTTAACTAGTTTTGATCATCAGGGGGTAAATCAAACCGAGATAAAGCAGCAGCTAAGTTGTTCTTATAAGGAGTAAAAGGGCCAAACATCACCCTTGTTTGGCTTTGTTGACCTTTTTGTTGTTGTCTTTGCAAAAATTAGAATGGAAAATGTGTGAAAATCCAGGAAATGTATTGCAATTAATACAACCCCAAGCCAGATTTTATGCTTTGTAATATTATGCTTCCCACTCTCTTTATGACCCAGATTCGAGCTACATGGACTATTCAATCCAGCACAAAATAAAAGTCTTACTTCCTTTTTACATGAATCAATCATGGTTGGAAAAAATATGTATTTTATCACATAAAATCATCTCAGTAGGAAAACCTTCACTGCTGTTTTTTTCAATGGTGTCAGGAGTACAGTACAACATATGATTCATGCACTAGAAAACAAGTATCGTCTCCGTTGATATAGTAACTTTTTAGAAAACCTCTCACAGGAGATACAAAAGAACCAGGGGAATATTTTTCATCTTCTTTGCTAGAACCTTTTGATCTATGATGTAAATGTAATTTTTATAAAGAGCTTAAGCCATGCAGATTGTCTGCGTACAGTAACCTATTGAACATAATGGTGTAGTTACACTCGAAAAGTGGGCTAACATTTAAAAAAAAAGCACTATTAGTACGAGGCTGTGGCGGTGTGCTCACTCACCAGCTGGGCATCTGCAGGAGGCTGTTCCATTGGAGCGTGTCAGGCAGGTGGAGTTGTGCAGGCACGGATTGTGAAGGGGGTTGCAGGGGTCATAAGGCTGGCTGCACAAGGGGCCGCTGAAGAAGGGGGGACAGGTGCAGGAAAACTCCCCAGGTACGTCTGACTCCTGACAACGAGCTCCATTTAGACAGGGCCCGGAATCACACTCATCCACATCCTCGGCACAGTCCGCACCTGTCCAGCCTGGCGAGCACAAACACCTTGGATACACCAGAGAGGAGATATGGCGCTGTAGAGGTCATTTCGGCATAAATTAAAATAAACCCTGAATAAATAAACACTTATTTAGTAGTTTTGTCTAGGACAATCGTGCTAAAAATTTAAATAGCAGCGGTACTGTCGGGGTTGCTGCTGATAAACAATTCAAATGATCCACATTTTTCTGCAGACAAGCACACAGTGATGCAGTCCATGTACTGGCACAGCACTCCTGGATCTCTGTGTGAGACAGTGCAGGGAATTTAAAGGTTAATTGAACTACTGGTTGGAGCTGCTTTTAATTCTGGACAGCTGAATGTAGGACACAGGAGGTTAGAGCACTGAGTGGGGATTAAATGGAAATGTATGCATGCTAGACAGCGAGGGAGAGAGAGATGGGGACAGAGAAACAGAGATTTCTGAAGTATCTGCTCTTAAGGCGGGTTGAATATTCCACTTGGTGGCAGTGAGCACCCGAGCACAACCACTCCACCTTGCATTCCTTTTCATCCCCCTGCTTTTCCACCTGAAGCAGTTTTTACGTCTCCCCAGCGAGAGGAGGGCATTAGCTGGAGCAGATACACCGGCTTTTTCCTCCAATGAGTCACAGATCCCCTGAAACCTTTTTCATGCTGCGAGCCATTGATTGACTCATTTGTTTTACCTGCCATCTGCAATTCATTATCTCCGCTACCGGTTGGAAGGACATATTGCTATCTCTGAACGACTCCTTTTTCCCGCATTTATTAAGTGACTGATGCACCTCGTGAGGACAGTGCCCTCGGGCCGGCTCGCACACCTACTTGTAGCTGTTGAGAAGGTCTGTGCAGGTGGCGTTGTTTTTGCAAGGCTGCGATAAACATTCATCAATTTCTCGTTGGCAGAACTCCCCCTCCCAGCCAGAGTGACACACACACTCATAACTCTGCAAAAAAAAAAAAAAAAAGGAAACACTATTAGATTACCATTGAAATATAGTGACACCTTACATCTGTACTTGTCTTGGCGTAGTAATTTAGATAGCTAGAGTCTATTAATTATAATAGCAGCAATGCACACCATTAAATAGAACAAAAAGTGACTGTATATACATATGGAAGCTGTTAATTAAGTTGTTGTGGAGCAGTCCGAGGGCTTATTTGTTTACTCATTTATACCTGTTACATTTTAGTAAACAAATGCTCGCAAATATTGCAGAATAAAACCTCCCACTCAGAAAAAACAGATCTTTCCTGCGGAAATGTGTTTAAACTGTGGAAGTGTCATGCTTGTCTTAAATTTCCACATCACTGCCATGCAGATGTATTCCTCCTACCGCCCACCCTCTGGATAATATGCAAGCCTGTTTTTTTCCATGCCATTCAAGGAACAAGGCTTTATCAAGCATACAATATGACCATTTCATATGTTGTATGGAAGGGAATTTCCATATAAGCAAACATGTAAAATATGTTTGATTAAGAAGTGTCTTATAACCAATGAATATGTTGTTTCTGTACACTACGATACAGATTTACATATATATATATATATATATATATATATATATATATATATATATATATAGCTCCTACCCCTGCTAATCTTTTTTATCCCTCCATTCAGAGCAGTATGCTTGTCCTTTATTTCATCATCGCAATCTGCATTATGGTAATTAATCATGGCGCGGGAGATGAATGGCTTGTTGTCTATTACTTTCTGAGGTACCGGTTTAATTTACATTCCTCTTTGCATACAGGATGAAGGCAGTCATATGGTCAAGGGTTCTTCAGGATTCCTCGGTGCCAAACTCCTGTCTGAAAGTCCTGGGTGCTGCTGGTTGAACGCATGCTAATCTGTATTTCATACACTGGAGGGGAGCCGTTAAACTTCTGTCTGATATAATTTGTACACTGTGGGCCCTTTGGTGGTGGTAGAGGTGCTGTGTGGGGGGGGGTTGGAGAGGGAGATGGGGGGGTGGGAGGGGGATGCCGTCATCTCTTGATAAATTAGATACCTCCAGGAGACTCCTATTCCTTACCCCTGGCAATAGAACATAATCTCATTTTTGCTGCTAAGTCACCTTCAGGGACCGCAATTCTCCAAAATAAGCTAAAGCTCTGTGGGACACGGTGTTCAGAGAGAGAGGAATGGCTGCACAGTAAACAAGACTATGCTGAGAGGTTTCCAAAAACTGGCCCTATATTTGAATAATGAGCGGAGAGAAATAAATATAATGGTGAAACGGAGAACAGTGTGACTAGAAAAATATTGGTGGAAATTTCATTATACCCCTCATATCACACCCAATTCCCGTCTTATGCAGTGTGTCCTTTTGTCTTTGGATTTTATTCAGTTTATCCCAGAAAATTACACTGAACATTTGAACCAGGATTTTGTGCCGGTGCAATTTTGAAACCTTGTCACAGAATCCCTTGTTGACTATTTCATAATGTAGTGAGGGAAAATGAGCATTTGTCCTTCAGTTATCCTGAAATTGCTACAGTAGCACTTTCTTGTAACCAATGTGTCTTGATGACAACATGAGAAAATGTTGCTTCTGGTATTGCTTCCTATGAATACTAGACATTTACCTACAAAAGCGGAAAGTCACACTAGTTTTCAATATCATAATGGCCCATGGCAGTATGCTGTACTTTGTTGAACCCTTTGAACTCTGCAATAGAAATGGTCCGCCAGTGCCTACATTGGTATTTTTGCTTATTGTGATGTCATTTTTTGGAGTTTTCAAGTCTGCACAACCTAATCTAAACTGTTATGTCAGTCAATAAACTATAATAGTTGATAAAAGTATTGAAATTGTGCCATAAATAAAAAAAATGCAAAAATCGGGGATGTTTTTTCATAAAATGTTACTCAAACACACAAAACATACTGATCCAAAAGATTTCTAAATGTAGAAACAAACAAAATATTTTGTAACACTTAGTTTTTGAGATATCTTCATTTTTATGAGCAAATCAAGTTCAAAGGCGTTTTGATAGTTTCGTTAAATGATGGCGTCATCACGAGCGTATGACATGATGACGCGAAAGACAGAATCCCTAGCTTTCTGCTGCCAAATGAATGCATTTTCTCTAGCGATTTATATTTTATCGATTTAAACAGGATCATGCAAACAACGATATCCTGCTGTCATTACAGGGCAATACTCTGGCACCACCTCGCAATACTCTGGCACCACCTCGCATTTCATAACGCATGCAACGTAATAATGTCATCATGAGCGTTCAATGTGATGACACTAAAGACAGAAGCCTCATCTTTATGCTGCAAAAAAGAATGAGCACTTTAGCTATTATAGACTGTATTTAGGTTGACTTAAACAGGATCATGCAAAGAACGATCAGGTCAGTTGTTAAAGGGTTAATAAGTGACGGAGAGGAAACGAAAGTCATATTTTAATACACTGAAATGTAAAAAAACAACATGTTGGCTTTGGATTATTTTGAAATATAGACCTGTATTGAGTAGTTGCTGCCACAAGTTTTGAAAATCTCAAAATTAATTTTGAAAGGTTGAAATTACAAAATAGTAGAAATGATTTTTTGTTTGAGATTTTGTCTTTGTGACAAAAAAAAGAACAGAAAATTGTTATTACATGATGAATACTTATGAAAGGTTCTGAAATACTTGTGAGAGCAAATCTCTCTTTTTTTCTCCTCTCCATATGGCTCCTCTGTGTCTCCGTAGACTCACAACCGAAACATAATCTTATCTTTCTAACATAAATTGTGTGCTAATTTTCAAGAGCACAAACTTATTTTAAGCTCTAACATTAGGTGTGGACCGTACACCAGAAGTTATCTGTCTTTGTCTAAAGGAAAAAGAAAAAAGAAGACTTTATCTATGACCCATCTGCTTCACTACTGCAATCTGTTAGCAAATAAGCAGCTGTTGGAAAAAGGGCCCCATGGTTCTCATTGCACAGTTTGTAAGCAGCATGCAGCTCCCAAGGCCTTTTTGCAGCTGCAACAGATCAATGTTATTGGCTGAAAAAACACCCAAATAACTACAGAAGTCGAGCTGTGCCTTGCAAAAAACTTAAAATGTTCTCTTGAACCCAGACATGTGTGAGCGTGTAAACAGACATCAGTACAGAAGGACAAGTACGCTTGGAATAAAATGTACTGAGGATAATGAGTGTTTAGAAAATCACTTGATCTTTGATATGCAATTTACAGCCTAAATTTCACAAACTGTTTTCATTTATCACTTCAACAAGCATTCACAGAAAATCAACTGAGCCCTGCAGCCAGAAGGCAGACCGACCAGGCCTGTCCTGTAAATATCCTCCCACCGTAGTTCAATCCAAACTACACAAAAACATTTGTTTACAATTTTTCTCAATACATTTTTTCCCTGTATTTCAAACAAACAGGAAAATCATGTTAAAATTACAAGAATGAACTGTTTGTTGAAATTTGTCGTGTTCAAACAACAAATCTGTATAAATGGAATACATTAAATATCTGTTTTTTAACAGCTTTCGCATGCTAATTTTAACAAATCTAATGTCAAAATGAAGTATTCTTTATTGATAAAAGCAAGATTTTCTGTAATTTTACAAAAAATGTTTGTTATGTCGATATATCACTGTCAAATACATAAAATTACTGTTATTAATCTATTTAAAAGTGTATAATTACAATAAAATATATGCCTAAGAAAGAAATATTTTGTCAATTTGACACTTAAACACAACTTTACATACATAAACTGAAAAAAACAAGTATTGACTATCCTATGAGACAGTTAAAAACTACATTTTAACAGATTTTGACTTTATCTTAATGTATATATATATATATATATATATAACTATGTAAGCTGTTAATGTGTGTTTTTGTTTTCAGAAAGAGGGCAAATCATATTCTACGAGCAGCTGTTTTTTTACTTGCTCTAACTATTTAAAATGTGAAAGTGCAATAAATGTGTCCCTAAAATCAATGAATAATTGTGATAAATAATCAATATTAATTGTGACTATATCATCTTGGCCATAATCATGCAGCCGTGATGTCTGCTGTGCTCCTGTGTGTTTTTTCCCAAGTATTCTTTAGTAATTTTTTGATCATTTGACAAATTAAAGCTCAGCCCACAAGGTATAATTGGCATACATGGTGTGATTTGCCTATTAGGAGATAAACTAATGAGGTGCATTTATTAGACATTATGAGACATTTCCTGTTCCTATCTCGTTACAGATGACAGACACCTGACACTTGCATCTCCTCCTGCTGAGCAAATTTCCCAATAAGACCAATAAAATCTGCCAGATTTGCCTACAATATATAAACCTGATCGTTGTACAGCTGCAGCAGAGCCCAGAGCCATGTAGCCGCGTTTTATTCTTTTTAATAATACATCGCCATTCATGTTATTGCACAGTTGTTTACATTTTACTGCAATAAAAATGCTTTTGAACATTAACTGCATGACAGCCATCAAAGGCAATAGGCAGCGCCTTGTCAATATTGTATAATAAACTGTAGTGCGTTCCAATGAGTTACCAACTAGAGTGATTTACAGGACATTGTGCCATTTTAAAGCCTTTTAAATGCCATTATATCAGGCCATTATGCTGCCAAACGAAAAAAAAAAGTGTCTACTTACCAGATGGAGGTCTTTACATACTGAGTTGGTGCTGCACAAACTGTTCATGCAGTCATCAATGTCTTGCTCACATCTTGGTCCAGCGTAACCAGGATTGCAAAGGCAGTAAAAGGCGTCTACGACTGAAACAAAATCAGTAGGACAGTTACAGCAACTTGCATCATAAATTAATTCACTCTGCTCTCACTAGGTCAACATCTTTACACAGGTAAGTGCTGATTACGACTATAAAGCACAATCGCCCACTGTGATTTCATCGTTTAATGAATATGACTAGTAAAAGAAACGCCTTGTTTGGAGAGGGACGCATAACGCCTTACAAGATATTTTCAGATGTCATTTACCCCTGGAGAGTAAGACCTTATTTTTTTGGACTCAAGGATGGCTGAAAAGAGACAAATATTTAGCAAATACATTGCCGGTGGAAGTTAAAAATGTACCACAGGAGAGCCCATATTTAAATGTATGAATGGAGACTACAATGGACATTTACAAAATGGAAAAGATAACAGCATTTGTTAACCATAAATTGGAATTACATTTGTCATGCTGGGAAAACTCCGGATAAGCGGTTGAAGATGAGAGATGAGAGATGAGACGCTGGGAGAACTGGGTTAACTATGTAACACCCCACAGGCCCGATTTTATTTTTGCAAATCTATGATTATATGGTAAAGAAAAGATCACACCTAATTTGTTCATAGTTTTCACTGTTTTTGTCTTTCTCTGTATCTGTAACGAATCATAAAATGCGGTACTTTAGACAAACATAAGTGGATGATGTACACATATTATATCTGTAACTGAAGTATTGGTGCCTTCAAGTGAAACTCATGAGCTTGTGTTTACAACATGGGAAGTCGTGTACACAATAAGCTTAGCTTTCAAGTGGTTAAGTCGTGAGAACATCGCTGCTAAGCAACAGCAATATTAACGTTATTGTCGGCATCTAAAAGCCACAGAGGCTAACAATTTAGCAGGCTAGCAAGCAGGTAACATAATGCAGGAAATGCAAAGGCATAATGACAGAGAAAAAAGATGAGGCGGTTGGGAATGTCAACATTTTCCTCAGACATTATACAATTATAAAGAAACACAACAAACGTCAATAAACACGTCACAACTCGTGAACTCTAATTCCACTTACAAGGTTGTGAATACCACAAGACGGAGGCGTTCATATGGACTTTTCTTGTGAACACGGTAAACACGACCCCATTTGAAGGCACCGTATGTTTGATGCTAAGTGTCAAAAAATATATAATTTAAAAAAAAGAGAAAGAAATGCCTTGTGCTGGTGTCAATCAAGCCTGTTGTTGCTAAATCTATGTGACAGGTTACCCCTCTCTACATCAGGCTGACAGAGTTTGACACACTAACCATCTTTAAATGAACCTCTCTGCAATGGCCGTTCAGTCTCTTTTCTTTTCTCCGTCTGTACTCATCCCACTCTCCCTCAATGAAAGCTCAACACACTTGCAACACGCTGAATGAGCGGGAAAAAGAAGCACAACAGTGGGAGAGAGGGCCATTCTTTATTCAGATGTTACAAATGCGCCAATTTCTTCCATCAGAAGTTAGAATCTCCCACGTCGAATAATCCATTCCTTCCCCTCTTTAATTATTAATGACGTTAAAGCGGGATGCATCATTCTGTTTCTCCAACACAACACTGGTGTACAGGCAGCCAGTGACAGAGGTAATTGCACTTCTTACAGGAGTGAATTTATTACTTCCCCAGTCAGGGTCCCAGGATTCTTCATTATCCCAAAGATTTACCACGTAATCTATGCTGTCACTCTGTCTTGGTGCGTGTAGCTGCTATTACTCTCATTAAATGCTTTAGGTCCTGGGTGGCAGCAGCATTACTCATCTCAGCCACTGTGGCTACGCAGTGCTCTCCCTGGTGGCTGGCTGGCTGCTGCTGAGCGCCGGCCAATAGGTCCTAGAGGCCTGCCTCACTAACCTAAGGTGAACTGGCTGCACTGAAGATTAGTCAAGACAGCTGGCCGAGGTCTACTGTAGCACAGTGAAGGATAGGATACTCTTGGATAGCAATCCACTGCCATCACTGTTTTGTTCCGGCATGAGCCAGTCGAAACAACATTGGCAGGGTTTGTTGAAATGCCACGAAGGCTAGAAGGTATTAAAGGAACAGTGTGTAGCATTTCAGAGGATCTATCTAGAAATGGAATATAATATTCATAACTATGTTTTCATTAGTGTATAATCACCTAAAATTAAGAATTGTTGTGTTTTCGTTAGCTTAGAATGAGCCCTTCATATCTACATAGGGAGCGGGTCCTCTTCACAGAGTCCGCCATGTTGCTCCCAGGGCCAGTTCTAGCCCTTTTGGGGCCCTACGCAAAATTTGCATTTAGAGCCTCCACCTTAGGGTTGGAGTTAAACCCCCAGAGCCCTAGCCCCGTAAACCACAACACACATCGCCATCACAATGATTTTAAGATAAAAATGAAGATTTGTATTTATTATCATTTAAAAAAAATAATTGGTGCCTGATATTGTTGGCTTAAAAGTCAGTTTCACTTCAACAAGAGTTACAGGGGTGAAAAGTGTATTTCTTTCCTTTTTATTTGTTACCTCAATGCAGAAAATAAGGAAGAACGCCCACTGGCATTTTTTTTTTAACTATTTAATTCATATTTTATTTTAGAAGGCGACCAGCGCCCCCCGGAAGGTGGTGCCTAGATGGCCTATGCCTTAAGCCGGCCCTGGTTGCTCTGCCATGTTTCTACAGAAGCCCAGAACAGACAAACCAAACAGCTCTAGAGAGAGCATTTCACATTTTTATGTTACCTGAAGGCCACCGTAGTTCCCGTGAGCCGCAGAGTGCAAAACCGTGGCACCGCCACCGCCGTCTGACTTCCATTGCTCCTAAAGTAGTGTTATTATGGTAAGGATGGCCTCTGAGTTACTGAGTTACCACAGTTTTGCACTCGGCGAATCACGTTACTGCAGTCTTGGAAAGGGAGGAGTGAGCGCAGGGGTACTCAATTGGTTGCAATTTGCAACCACACTGATAGATGCCACCAAATCCTACACTGGCCCATTAAGACAGCATAATATTTTGTTACTGAGGGAAATCTAATTTGACTGCACAGTAATTACAGTCATCTTAAAACAAAACATTTCACGGAAATTTGTGCCGTTTTTTAATTTTTGTCCTTCACAATAAATGTAAAACTAATGAACTGAAATACATTACAATCATTGACCAACTGGTGATAAATAATCCTTAACTTTAAGACTATTATTCTGATCAATGCGTTTTTAATCACTTATGCGAGAGATGGAATACACAGGGGTGAAATCTCATCGGATAGCCACGAGAAGAAAAACAATATTCTGCCTTTGATTGCATGAATGTTGTCATTTATCATCCATTATTCAAATTACAACACAGCATTGATGCTTAATTGATTTCCTGTTACAGTTGTGTTAAGGAACTAATCAAGCCCACTCCAGCAGGTAATGTCCTAGATCCTCACATCACATGGAATAACTCACTCTCATATCACTCGTATTAGCTGCAATCGTGACCTAATTGAAAACTGCCTGTCAGACTGTAAGTGAGCAGAACGAAATTGGACAGATTCACTGTGTGTGTGTGTGTGTGTGTGTGTGTGTGTGTGTGTGTGTGTGTGTAGGTTTTATTCCATCTTAAGTGCCTGTTATTAAGCACATTGGCAAGATAGGCGGTTTCTCACCATCATAGCAGAAGCCGTGAAAACAGGGGCTGGAGCTGCACTCATCCACATTGATTTCACAGCGGGGGCCAGTGAAGCCCCGGCGACAGTGACAGCGGAAACCCAAAGGGAAACGGTCCGGATCCAACTCCTCCACACATACTGCACCGTTCTCGCACGGATTGCTGGCCTCGCAGGGTAGGAACTCACAATTATGACCTGGAGTGAGGCAAAAAAACGCATGTAGGAGAATCAAGCAGCAAACAACAACACAACAATCTGTCTAGGAATGCAATGGGACTGTAAACCTGGTTGTTAAAGGTTATACTGCTGTTGTATGTTTCCATGAACCCGCCCATGTGGTGGATTGCATGCTGTGTCAAGCTCACTCATTAAAAAGAGAGACCAACAGAGAGAGACACACAGGAATACTTATACATGCTCCAGTAGAAGCTGATCCAGAATCACTTTTTACATGTTTCTATCAATCAAAATTAGTCTTGCAAATCTTGCCACTTTCCTTTTTAATACAGAACCAAAATGATAAACAAAAATTGTAATATTTGCAATTGCAGATTATCCTCACATAAATACAGTATGGATGCTGTTTTAGAAGCATTTTAGGACTGTTTCATCCATTTCCGTGGCTGAACATTAGAAATTAAATTGCTGATGTTATTGTAGTACCTCAAATATTACAGGTTTTGTGCTTGTGACAAAACAATTACCAAATGAATAGCAGTCCTGTTCCATGCTGATTTAAAACAGCTCATAAAAGTGGCTGTGCAGCACACAATTTCATTATTAATGCTCGACTGAAAGTTACAATTTGTGTGTCACTTAAACCCGTAGTAGGCAGAATATTTTTGGCATCATTGGGCAAAAATGCCATAATAACCTTTCATCATATTGTAATTCAAGTGCTCTGAGAGAAAACTAGACTTCTGCACCTCCTCTTGACTCTGTTTTCAGACTTTAGCAAATCACAGGTCATTTCAGAGAGAGAGAGCGTTCCTATTATATTTGCTTTGATTAAAAAAAAACTTGGTAAGTTGTTAGGAAGTTAAACAGGTCATAATTCCTTCTCTATTATCTATATTATATTATTGTAAAAACATATCCTTCAAACAAACTGATTTATTCATGTTTCTCGCCAAAAACCTAATTTACGAGATTACATTTGAACACATCAGGACAATGTTGTAAATTACCTTCACCCAATGGTCATTTTACCGAGCAGAGTTTGAACGCCTCATAATTGTGACTCAATGGCCCCTCCGTTAACGTTAATAGCTCTGCTATTTAACCAAGCAGGATAGTGCTGCCCACCAGCTTCTAACAGGTAATGTTATTAACTCTCCTCCTGTTGATTTCAACACAGATTTATTGTTCACAATATAGCGTATAAAAATAACTTTTTTTTTAAATCATATTTGCTCCATTTCTACCCACTGTGGCTTTAACAGTCACTTTGTTTTCGTAAACTGCTAGAACCGTATAGACTAAATTGAAGTGCAAGATATCACTATATTTAGATCATGCATGAATCTGTTGAAGAAAATCACTCTTCTCAAACACAAATGAAAACGTTATGAAAGACAAACAAAGGGAAAGAAATGAAAAGCATACATAGACACAAATGATCTTAACAAAGCAAGCGCAGAACATTAATGAGGCCAGGCAATGCACGTTAAATAACATAACGCATAACATGGTTACCTCTGATTATTTCTGTAAAAGAGTCAAATGAAGAAACATGTCGAGAAAAAAAAACATTATTAGGACATTCTTACAGACATTGCTGCAAAAAATGAGTAATCAGCAATCATCAGTTGCCTATTTTGTAGAGGAATTGCTAAACCCAAATGGGTTCTGCTCAAAAGTGTATATATAAGACTGCTTTTGGCTGAGCCAGCAGGTTAGTAGCCACAGCTGATTAAAGTTCAGTTCTAGCTGTGTCAGCATATTACATAGAAACTTGGTGGAAATATTGAAATTTGGTACTTTAATATTGTGAATACTCATGACATTATATAACAGCTTGCCAGTCATGCAGTACGAAGTGAACAGTCTGTCTTTAGGAAAGAAGTGGCAGCACTATAGATGTCAAACACACAATGCTTTCCAAATGCTTACTTAACCATTCATTGTATAAGAAGTGAGTGGTATTACAGCTCCATGGGGCCATATTTTGATATAAACATTGAATCAAATCACTCTCTGTAGTGTGAAATGATTGCCAGACCTGCCAATCTCATTGAGAATCAACAACCCATTCTGCAGCTGTTTGCAGGTCTCAGTGCTTTTGAGTCCCGGCAGCTCTCACAAACTCCAGGGGCCGTGTTCATAAAGCTTCCTGGCACAAAGAGTCGCTCCGAGTGACGAAGAAAATTGTTAGAATGATGACATTTTCTATGAATTTCCCCTAACCGTTAAAATTTGTTCCAGGTAAAGATAAAAGTTATTCACAAAGCATCTTAGCCCTTAGGAGAGCTCCTAAGGTGAAAAACTGTTAGGAGGAGGGAGGACTTTGAAAAGGCTTAAGAAAGGAGAAAATGGCAGAAAGTAGGCAGGAGAAATATTCTCTAAATGCTGAATGACAGTGAGTTAATGAAATAGTTTAAATACTAAAATTACCTGCATGGTAAATAAACATAAGCAAATAAATATAACAACTATCAGTATGTGAATAAACTAGTGTTGTCAAAAATATCTAAGTATCAATACTAGAGCCGTCAAACGATTAAACTATTTAAGCGTGATTAATCACATGATTGTCCATAGTAAATCACGATTAATCGCAAATTAATCACACATTTTTTATCCATTCAAAATGTACCTTAAAGGGGCATTTGTCAAGTATTCAACATGGGAGTGAGCAAATATGCTTGCTTAATGTAAATGTATGTATATATTCATTATTAAAAATCAATCACCAATGCAAAACAATGACAAATATTGTCCAGAAACCCTCACAGGTACTGCAATTCGCATAAAAGATATGCTCAAATCATAACATTGCGTTCACTTGTATAGGGTTACAGGCCAGTCTTGCCAGGTCCAATATGGCGCCCATGTTGACGTAAGATCCAGGAGTCAATGCGGCGTCTATGTACAGTATATATGTCTGTGACTGGGTCAACCACACCTCCTCACTGAGGTCAACGTTTCTGTCCTTTCCTTGAGAAATTCCCTAAATCACTCCTAAACTGGGACTCCTCACTAGAATTGTTTAGGCTAAGTAAGGCCTCAGGGCTGGAGTACAGCAAAGTTTCCACTGCAAAGTCCCTCATTATAGTATTATCGTACTTATACTGCCATTTGTAGAAACTACCAGACTTGTAGAAAGAGTGGAACTGTGATTAAATCAAAGAAAACAAATCATTTATATTTGCTTTAAACACACTTTGCTTCTCAAAATGTGTGATGGAGGAAAACGAATGAGGTGCTGATTGGGTCTAACACTAATCTGGAACAAACCAAGGCTTCTGCTTTTATAAGATGTAGCTTTGACACAGCACTGGAAATCTTCAGCTACAAAGTGATTTGTGCAGAATGGGAACGGAGTGATTATGTAATGGTGTAATGACCATGCGTGTGCGCGCGCCATACAATAACTTAGAATAACCTCAAAATACTGTGCTCGGTTGCTTTAATGATCCCACGTTATTACAGACTCTCTTATAGAGTACTTGCATTCACTTTAATTTACAGTTCCCTTTATCTTTGACTATGAAAAGCAACCAGATCACGACGTGGCCGGTACCATGCCTTACAGTAGGAAGGAATGGTGTTACATGGGTAATCAACTGTGCCTCATTTCTGCCGTGCTTTGAATTACAGCTCAAGACTTCCATGTTCATTTTCATCAGCGCTCTGAATCTTTCTCCTCACGCCGTCAGCGGTCTTTGAAGTGCCTTTTTGTAAATTTCAGGTGCCTTTTTCAGGAGTCATTTCCTCTCGGCCACTCCGCCGTAAAGCCTGATTTGTGAAGTGCTGCCCTGACTGTTGTCCTTCCAGAAAGAGCTCACAGCCAGCGAGCTCATTAGATCTGTCAGAGTGGTCCTTGGGTTATGACTAAGGTCCTTCTTGACTGGTTGCTCGGTTTTGTTAGGATGGACGCGTCTATGAGGAGTCTGGCTGGATTAATGCACATTTATTAATGATGGAGCCCTTTGTGCTCCGGTGAAATCTCACAACTAGAATTGTATCCACTGACAGTTCCTTCATGGTAGAGTCTCTACTCCAACTGTCAACAGTAGGAGATTTAATAATGACAAACAGCTCCATTGTTTGTTGTAAATCCTATTCAGAAAATTGCAGTCATTACTAACATGGGACAAAAACAAGCTGCCCCAACAAGTAAACATCATTAAAAATCTCGTCATTTAAGATGTCTTATTTTTGATCATTTGTTCAAGTGGTGTAGTATCAGCTACACGCTAAATTTACTGATTAAATCCTAATTTAATATTTATTTCAATTAAAGTAACACATTCCTATTGTGTTAAATACGGATAACCAAAACGTGCCAATTTATACAATGTATAAATGTTTTGTTGATTACTGACAGTAAAGTATGATCTACATGTAGCCCGGTGTAAAACAGTCAAGGTGTAAAAAGTGAAAAGGGTTAAAACAGTCAGAGACTAAAACATGTTTGCCTAATAAAGTTAGGTGGATAAATCCAAGTAAAGAAATTAAACTGAAAGTAATTTAGTTTAATGAAGAAAAAACAAAGGTTTAATTAAAAAGTAATTTAGTCATAAATAAGGTAAGATGTAAATGTGTTAATGAGTAGTTCAAATAAATAGATGTATATTGTTTTAAGGTAAACAGTGGATTTAAAATAAGTGAAAAAACACAGATTGTGCCTTTAGTTTCAACTATTTTGTTTGTGATTGGTTACTGAAGTCATCAGTCAATGACACCTGTGGTGATTGGCTGTAGTTAAGGAAGATAACCGGTAGGGGGCGGGAGGAGAGAGAAAAACACGAGAGAAGAAACGCGGAGAAAAGAGAGGAGAGGAAGGGAAAACGGAGAACAGACGCAGAAAAAGAGAGAACGACTAGTGGGAAGAATTATTGAGTAACGCTGGGTTTGATAGCCTGGTGAATGTTTATGTAAACAGAAGAAAAGTATAGCTGTGAACTATCACACCGTTTTGCTTTTATCACAGTAGACTATGTGAATGTTTGGTGTGAGCTGTGTCGCTGCTATGCTAACGTCAGTAAGTTGCTAGCCACGAGGACGGCGTTGCTAACTTGCCACGTGAAGAGGATGCTTGCTTGCCACGTGAGGAAGGCTGTTGCTCTACGTGAGGAGGATGGTGGCGGGGATTTCGTTTCCGCTGCCGTTGGATTCACTTCTTGGACCTGAACTGTTTTTCCCGAACTACGAACTGTTTCTTCAAGGAAGACTTCGAACTGTAAGTTGGACTTTTCACGTCTTTGTTCGCTGAGGATAAAGAGGTGGACGGTCGCAAACGCACTCGAGCAACGTACAGGCCTGCTACTTTTGTTATATTGCGTGCAGGCGTGCGCGTGTGTGTGTGGGCCCACAGAAATGTTTAGAGTCTAATTAAGTTCAGTGTTGGATCTGAAGTTGTCTATTTTCTATAGGGGAATAGTGTTAAAAAGAAAAGGGAAGAAATAGGATTTTCAAAAAGGGAATCTAAGATGATTTAAGTGTGCTGTTACAGTATAATTGTGTGAACCAATTCAGTTTTGCCAGTAACTGGCCAGGTAATTTAAGTTTTGCTAACTAATTGCTCAGGTAATCTGATAATTTCAGCGTGGTCTAATATTTTAAGTGTTTATTTTTTAGGGATTTTAAAGGGGCATAAAGTGTGTTGTTTTTGTTATTTTTTTCTTTGAACAAAAAGAGTAAATATTATTTGTACATTACTAAAAACAGTCAGTAAACTATTATTTTCCATTCAGAGAAGTTGTCTGGGTTCAGTTATTTAAAATACATCACTGTGAGTGTAAATAGATTGTGTATCACTAGGGTAATATAATTTTCACCCATAACAGGTAAACCTTTTTGGTAGCTACCTTAAGAAACGAAACTCAAACACCCCTTCATCTTAGTTTAAGGTTATTTATAGCTACTACAGGGTGTTGGGGTGCTACATACAGATTATTAAATGATAATGTAATATACTACTAGTATTGTGTACAAACTAGGGCTATCAATCAATTTATATATTTTATCGTGATTAATCGCATGATTGTCCATAGTTAAATGTGATCAATTGCAAATTAATCACAGATTTTGTATCTGTTCAAAATGTACCTAAAAGGGAGATTTGTCAAGTATTTAATACTCTTATCAACATAAGAGTTAACTTTATTATTGCGTTAACTTTTACAGCCCTAGTACAAACTTAGTTAATCAATACATCCATTTGTGGTAAGAAAATAATTAAATTATGAAAATAGAACAATGTAACTTTAGCTATGGCCGTTATAAAATGTAATTATTAAAACTAGATCCATGTTTTGGCTACAAACTGATCATTCTTTAAATCAGGTCTCCTGTCTTGTAAAATTACAGAAAAAAGTGAGTTTGAATCTCTTTCCCTTTTTTGGTAAAATCCTCCTTTAACCCAAATCACGCATCAACATTTTGATTTCCATTGATATGCAAAGCTCCTCTGACTAAATGATGAAATTTGCCACTTGTGTGGCAGAAGCACCCACCGTAGCTTACATCTCACTAATGACTCCAGTTTTTTCTTTTTTTAACCACAGGTAGAAAATGAAGATGTTCTATTTCGTCAAGACATGTGAAGTGAGTTCAGACAGGTGAAAATGATAGTATGTGGAGTTAATTAACTTTGCTTTTTGTCCCCATTCCCTCGGTGCTCATTACCTTTAAATGGAGCCACACATTGGCAGAAGTAATTACCAGGCTGGTCAATGCAAGTGGCTCCATTCTTGCAGGGAGATGAAGCACACTCGTCAATGTCAAGTTCACACTCGGCACCTTTGACAGAAAAGAACACAGATTGATAAATAGTTGTGTCAAAGGGTCGCTGGCATAAATGTTTGACTCTTATAAAACCGTCAAATCACAGCTTGTGCAGTTATATATTACTGCTTAGCATCACTTTAGAGCAACCACAACCTTTCATTGGGGTATAAATAGAGGTTGAATATATTAAACAGCATGAACCCAAAATAATTGGGTTAGGGTTTTTTGTAAATTATTATTATTTTTGGCCAATTCTGATCTTAATTCTATACACACAGGTGATGTGAAAAGGTGGAAGTAGTGCTGAATACAGCTAAAATACCAGAGAGGGCTCTCTACGGTGCTGCAGCACGGTATGAAACATCCTCACAGCAAGAACTCCATTTCAGATTTAATTTCTTATTCAAAAAAAGTTTTCTTTAAAACATTATTCATAGGGATTTTTTCTTTTTTTTTAAAAAAAGAGAAACCAGCTCCTTTTGAAATCACACGATTCAGCACTGCCAACAGTTGTATTGTTTGTAAAGTACTGAATCTGACTCTGTGGGAATTATTAGCAATTCTTAAGAAACTTTCACGGGTGGAAACACATGATCTTTGTTTTAATTGAGAGTCATTATTCATCTTTGTGCTTTTAACAGTTGACATCACAGCACCACATGTAGGGAAATCATTATTCGGAAAGACTTCAAAATGTGCACAGGAATTAAACTACCGTTTTGTCTCTATACTATAAAGAGGAGCTGCTGACTTCACTTAGAAAATCTACTTGTTTTAATGGCAGTACGGGATTTATGATTAAAGATGTCATTGTCTAAATGTGTAAAAAAAAAAAAAAAAAGACCCAAATACAAAAAGTGCATCCACTAACCTGTAAAGCCAGGCATACAGACACATCCATAGCCATGAACAAGGTCAACGCACGTGGCGTCGTGCAGGCAGGGTGAGGACATGCACTCGTCTGTGTTGACCTCACAGTAGTTCCCTGTAGAGACATGAGATTTAAAAGAGTCAGTCGTCCAAGAAGGCACTGGCTAAAATAGTGAATGCAAGCAGCAAAATTACAGTTGGTCCATTGTAGTATCCTGCTGTAGCCAAGCGGCAACCTCCTGTGCTGAGAAATAAACCGAACGCGGAAGTGCCAAAAACTTTGAATGGCCACTTGAGGCTGGCTCCAAAAGAGAGTCAATCCCCATAGACCCCCATGTTAAAATGCCAGACTTCACAGCAGAAATAAACATGTTTACAGCCTGATACAAAAAATGGTTTTGGTCTCTATAGCTAATATCTCTGTACGGGGGGAGTGAATTTTTATATAACTCACCATTTATTTTATATTAAGGCTTAAAGTTTGGCTAATTGATGGCGTGGCCTCTTCGAGTGACAGGTGGGTGCCCCACTAGGTTGCTAGCTGCTGTTCTGCTGCGTATCCCGGGCCCGCCTCAGCTCCACCAACGATCCACCTCTTTGCCCATTTTTGGATTATCTGTGAGTTAGGCTGTGTCGTCACTGCCAAGATGGCGATGGATGGAGCCACCCACTTTGAGCTTCACTAAGACTCTTCAGAAACCTATGGGTGACGTCACTGAGATTACGACCATATTTTATACAGACTATGTTTTTGCATCGCCAAGTACATAACCTAAGTAAATTATGTATGGACACAACGCAACATCACTATGGACAACACATGACAAACGTCACTAACACAACTTACAAAACAAAACACTGGTATCAAACACCAGTCTCCTGGTTAAAAGTCCTGTGTTTGTTGAACCTGTTTTTCCTCCCACACACCCGCCTGCCTGCCATTAGTGGTCCTTCTCCCCTTTTATTCTACGTCATTACATTTGCGGTCAGTACAGACTATATGGCATGAAAATGACACGCCTAAAGCAAGAACGACGTTCTTATTGTACGCTTTTGCCTTGCGCATTATCGTGTCATTCACGTGCCTTTTCGTGTGACCGGGGTGAGCAATCCCAGGTGGTAAACAAGGCAAATTCCATCCTGTCCCAACCACACTCTTCATCATTCATCCCCACAGTGCATCAGGAATAATCAGGCCTACTTCTAGGATGATGTTCATGTTGATTTCTGATTATGTTGTTGCCACTGGACGTATTTTGATCTTGATTATAATGCTCTGCTGCTGATCATACTTTTATATCGGGGGATGACCTGGTAGTCATCACGTGTTGTTCTTATTGCTGTTCCAAGTCTGCGTTACTCTGACTAATGTTATTTTAGGTTTGTTTCATGCTGCACTCTAGCTGCAAAACCAATTGCCCTTTGGGGACAAATAAAGTTGAAGGTTGAAGTTGAACACACACGACATACGCAAAAAGTACCATACTGCAGCACTGATTTGTAACATTTTATGACTCATGCTCTGTTTTCTACTTTCCCTTAACTTCGTAAAATATATGTTGCGTTTGACTTAAAGCCTCTTTGTGTAGAATTAGAAATTTGATGACTGGTGACACCTTCAATCCCTTGGTTGCAGTATGTTAAGACAGTTGTCACAAAAATTAAGTCCGTCTGATATTTTGCGTGCGTGTTTTGCGACACATGGAATAAACACTTTTTTACTGTTATGATAGCTAAATTAATTTGACACTGACATTTTTGTTTTTGGATATTCAACAAATAGGAGCTATAAATCCAGTTTTTAAAAGCTAAATAACTATACTGTTAGTCTATGTAGCTGATTTCTATCCATTTCTATATTGTATTATGACACAAAAAAATGGTAGTTCATGTAATATAGGATTATTCTTTTGGCTAATTTGTTTACTTTGAAAATACAAAACAGATCAGCTGCACACAAACCAAGCCATGAGGTGATTTTTTTTTTTTTTTTGCATTATCACAATTTCACACATTCAAAGTCGCTGTAAGCTTTGGAGGCGGTTATATAGCGTGAAATGCCAAAGTGAGAAGAGGTCTTTGAATTACAGCAACACTCCATGTAATCACAGTGTACTGTTTCCTGCTGCTCTTGTAACACTACAAAGGTCTAAATAGAGCTTGTTGTATAACCTCATCTCCTCCCATGAGGCCTGGATGTGGCCTGAAGGTTAGCACGAGTTCACGGCTCAAACACTGAGAGATGTTGTTAATACTGATGCTCAACATAGCCAAAACATTTCTATTTCTCTGAAAGACTCTGGGGTCACTCAGTGATTTTTATAAATCCACTTATTATTAACATAAATGCAGTTTCCGCAAACCCATTGCGGCTGGTTTGCTCACATAAGTGCTGTATGTATATTCATCATTATTTGTCTCTGTCTATTCTCAGAATAGACACTTAAAAAGGAACAGTTTATCTTTTCATATGCATTTTATAATAGGATTTTTCTTTGCACCATTACGCCGGGCACACACTACATGAGAATCAAGCCGATATTGGGACCGATTCGATTCTCCCCTCCCGACAATCGCCAGCAAAACCCAGATTTGTTGATGGTTCTAAAGATTATCTTTCCAGATATTCCTGTGGTGTGAGGTATGCTAAGAGTGTTTTTTACATCCCCTGATCGGCTCGGAAGTTCATCATGGCCGCACCGATTTCAAATCTTAAATATTAAACATGTTCTATATTTACGATCGGATATCCTGTTATGGGGAACCCTGAGGACAGCTGATGACGGAGTCACGTGGGTAAGGACGATAGCTAATGGAGAACCAAGCTGACTGAAGCAGAAGGACAACCACCGGCGTCATGGTGCTCAGGGCTAATGCATGAGCTAATGCAGAACGCGAAGCATAAAGTAATAGTAAGATGGACCTCGGAAATGAAGGAGAAACTTGTCGATTTGTGGCAACGACACAAGTGTTTATTTAACGTGTCTCCATGACTTCATCCATCCATCCTTCGTCAATTTTCACCACAAAGTAGTGCAAAAACTAACTGCTAATTCTTCCCGCCATGTTTGTTTACACTATAAAGCCACGTTTGATCACGAGAGATTTCGCAAGATTTCCGTTTTTTTTCAATCGGGACTCTTGTTCTTCATGAATGGGATCTGTTACTGTGTGATGTGCTGTTTTGGCCAATTCGTTGCTCACCACACACTATAGGAACAAAACTTACATTCAACACTACATGTCATTATGTGTGGGGTAATTTTCAACATCTGTTAAGATTTGAAAAATCTTTTAGTGTGGGCCAGCCTTTAGCAACAAAAAGCAATCAAGACTCCCTCAGTACTGGTCAGATCACAATGAAACCAGGTATATGCACATTCATGGCTCCAAGGGGGTGATTACTGCTCCATGAGTTTCCTCTAGTGCCAAAAAAACTCACCATGAAAGTAAATTAAATAAGTTTATCACTGGGATATACACCATCTTCATCTTTGGTAAGTCAATAGCCAACTTTGTACACAAAATATCAAAAATAATTATTTTTTGTATTTCCATTAAATCTGGTCCCCAGTGGATGACTCCTAATGTCTATGTGACCCCACTGACCTTCAAACTAGTGACAAAATCAGGCCAATTTCTTTTACTTGCACAAAAGTATAATTTAACAGAGAAATACCATGCAATTTGCTGAACATTTTGTTGCTCCTACAGGGATACACTCTTTGGATTTTAATGACTCCATGCCCTTTCCTCTGCCACCACCCTAAAGATAAACATTACATTTTAGCCTCTATTGTGTTTTAAGAACAACTAGGGATACAGATAAACTAAAATTGCTATAATTGTGTTAATTCTGTCAGCCTCTATGGTCTGGTAGCAGAGCTTTTGAGTGCTAGTTTTCTTGGTAAAAAATACTACTTTTACAATATAAATTTCATAAATCATAAATGATACATCTCACCACATTCATTTTTAAAATTCACCATTTCTTTGATGATAGAAACATAATAAGACTACTACCTTATAATCAATATATTCTATTTTGTTAAGGTGCTCAAAAAAGCTCTCTCTAATATCAACTGTGATTTGAACTACAGTAGATGTACACAAATTGGGTTTAATCAAAGATACCTTCACAATTAAAATCACATCACCTTTCACACACTGAGCAGAGACAACCGAGGCGTTTCCACCTTCATATAAAAAATATGGCCCCGATGGGATTCCCGTGGCTCCTCAGTTGCTAGTGCTTCAATAAAAGGTTTCCATTATTGACAGGCATCAAGGTTGAAGGAATGTAATCGAAAAATTGTTTGTTGCCATCAATTTTTTAAAAAATGTGCAGACTGACAGCCAGAGTGTAGTACGTACAGTATATATATAATTCACCTGCTACAATACATTTATAGAACCACCTATGGTTTAAAGAGAAGTAGAACAAGCGTTGTGACTATAAAACATTAAGTAAAGTGAGTGAAACTCCTCAGATCTAGCCCCAAGCATGAAAAGGCATATATACTTTAATATAATTTCCACAGTTCAACTGTGAGCAGAGCTCTCTCACCGCTTTGATTTTCCTGAACTCTGATCAGAGCCACCCGTGTTCCAAATCAAATCATATCTCTTAGGAAAGTTTCAGTGCAAAATTAGAAATTTATTTAAAAGAAATAAATATATATATATATATAGATGCATTGAGACCAAATGGCATGACACATGGACATATTTCATTTTAGTCATTCCCCTTATTGTTATGACAACCAAATGTGTAATTTCTAGATGAAAGAATTGATTTTCTATCATTTTTTATTTAAATTATTCAAGCTTCAGCCACTATCTTTTAAATAAAAAATGTCAAAATGCATTAATATTACATATATATTCTCTCATCCTTATCCATGTATACACTATATAAGCATTTACAGTACATGCCGGTATATGCACTGAAGTTGCTTCCCACTCATCATCTGTCACATAAAAGTTTGGGCAGTGTCGTGCTATCAAACAGTCATGGTAAGACGCGTATAAACCGTATAAGCAGCTTGGGTCCATGTTTACGCCCTGTCAGCTTATGCCATTCACATACACTACAACAGCAAATAAACCGGACTGTTTATGTTAACATGTGAAACGCTCTATGGTCTATAAAATACCTGTGATTCCAAGAGGACACTGGCAGCTGAACGAGTCGAGCTCATCACTACAGGAGCCTCCATTTTGACAGGGCTGGCTGAGACATTCATTCACTTCAATCTCGCAGTTATTTCCTTAGAAAAGGATAAAAGGCACACAACACGTTGACACATTGCCTCTGTGAATAAAATGTCACTTTAACTCACACAAAGAATAACTTCAAGATAGCTTTCACTTACCAATAAATCCAGGTGCACAGAAGCAATTGTAGCCACCGAGAGCGTCTTTACAAATACTCAGGGCTCCACATGGCTTTTCTTCACAGTCATCAATGTTTATCTCACAGAACTGGCCCGTTAACCCTGCAGAGAGGAGACAAGTTATTCCATAGGATGTCTCCACGTCACAGGATAATCCTTTTAAAGTAACGCCTGTAGGACGTAACATAACATCGCCTAGTAAATATCTCTAGTAATGATCATGAGGTTAGTCCTTAATAATTACTATTAAAGAGCAAAATAACTATTTGATTAGCTGATTTTCATTCTGTCTTTCTTTCCCCTCTAATGCACAAGTACATGACAAAATGTACAATTACTGTATTATCAATTAATGACAAAAATTCAAATGCTGCTTTAAAACAGCAGTAAATTTTCAGTTCTCGTGGCATCCCTGATGTAAACAAAATGGTTTTGTAAAGATATTATGAGGAAGTAAATGTGTCCAACATGTTTACTTCAACAAAACAAATGATGCGTTTTTGTAAGAAATACTGAATGTAAACATAAGAAAACTCCAAGGTGTACCTTTAAGCATAAAATCTGTCTGTCTTTAGTAAAATTATGGATGTTTTGTAATTAATCAGACTAATGTGTGGATATTGAAGGCTTTTTATAATAAATAACTGATCTATTGATTAATTTAATTTCCATTATACTGAATAGTTACTGAAAAAAGGTAAATACTGTGTGAATGCTGTTATTTATTTATACATATCCATAATTAGCTTATTTAACTGCACCTATAATAACCTGTAAATTACTGCAATGAAATGTAATGACCGTAACTAATTAGACTTGGACTTAATTTCCTTTTTTAACTGACACAATCTAATTATTACCTCAGAAATATTAGGTACGGGTAACATGCTATCTAATGAGAGTATACTGTATATTCCTTTGATAGCAAACAATACCTTTGATAAAAATACCAGTAAAGGACTTTTGGATGTGGGCGAACATACATTCAAAGCATCCTCAGTGCTTTGAAGTCAGCTCCCAACCTGATGAACTGAGCCCCGACTTACACATTTCATAAGGCTGTTACGTGTTGTTGCTTAAGGCCAAAGAGATTAGACTCCCACAGAGGAGGAAAACTGAACAAGCGAAAGCATCAAACTGGGAGTGTGTCTGCCATATACATGATTCATTCATTCAGGAATTGCCTCCATTTGAGACAAGCCGCTGCTGGATGGTGAACCTACCTGGTAAACAATCACACTTGAACCCTCTTGATAGATCCGTGCACGCTGAACCGTGTTGACACAGGCCATCAACACAGTGGTTTACGGGCGTTTTGCAGTGCGGCCCGGAGTACCCATGTTGACACACACATCTATAAGTATTTGCCAGCTCTTCACAGAGGAGAGTCCCCTCAGGGTCGCAAGGATTTGACACGCATTGGTTCACAGATGAGGAGCATTCATTGCCATGGTATCCTGTAAGAGGTGGGATCAAAGAAGTGATTGATGTGCGGAGCTATGTACAGTATCCTCCTGACTTCCCACGTCTGGCAGACATCACGGGTTGCGATTTCACGTAACGCTGTCATTGCCAGTGTTTTTCCTCCCTGCCGATTTACAAATTCTATCCAGCCAGAGCCTGAAGCACTAAAACCAAGGAGGGATTTCAGAAACGGTACACAAAGAAATAAACTGTGAGGTGTTTTTTTTCCACCAATTGTAACTAATTTGTGGATTTGTACACATGCTTTCTAACGGTATTCACTTAGAGGTAAAAGCTGTTTTGGTGATACCACCACAGTAAATCAACAACACTGATACATTTTCACATGCATTAAGAGCTGAATCTAAAAGAGAGGGATTGATGTAGAATAAACCAAGACACACTGTGGTTATAGTGATTATATAGCATTGCATGTTACATTGCTATTGCATGTCTGCATTTCTACATGGAATTACTGTCGACTAAAGAGCAAACGCCAAGCTTTATTCTTCTATTAAAACAAAACTTGAGCTTAACAAAATCCATTACTAATTGACTGTATAAATGTGCTTTATATACCTGGAGGGCAAATACATTGTATTTCCCCAGCTGAGTTGTAAGAGCAGGTTCCTCCATTCCTGCAGAACTCAACATCTGATACACATGTGGAGACAGATGTGGAGCAATTCTTACCTGAGAGGTAAATAAAGATCGTTAATTGAGCGCTATAACAATTTACACACAATAAGAAGAAAGAGCACATCATAAAACATAATGACACGTCTCAATATCCTGTCCTACAAATGAGTTTGACTGCAGAGAGTGACAGCTATTAACGTGATGAACCAGCGTGAGGTGTGTTTCCGGTAATGGAGCCAGTAGGGGTGATACTACAGTATAATTGCCGTGTCTTTGTGCTACCGCAGTTTCTCCCCACAGCCAAAAGCACACGCAGTTTATTGAGTCTAGTTTTCTGCCTGCAGTACAACAATATGAATAAAAGTCCCTCGTTACTACTGCTCAACAAACATATGGGAGTGATGGATACAACAAAGGTGCTATTCATACCAGAGAGGGGACCAAGTCATTGTTTTGTCAAGTCACAAGTCTCGAGTCTTTGCACTCAAGTCTCGAGTCAAGTCCCAAGTCAAGACTGACAAGTCGCAAGTCAAGACAGGCGAGTCCTGATTCAAGTTCAAAGACAGGCAAGGCCCAAGTCAAATCCCAAGTCAGGATTGACAAGTCTCAAGTCAAATCCCAACTAGAGACTGACAAGTTCCAAGTCAAAACTGACAAGTCCTGAATCATGTCTCAAGTCAACACTGACAAGTCCTGAATCAAGTGCCCAGATAACACTGACAAGTCCCGAATCAAGTCCTAAGTCAAGACTGACAAGTCACAAGTCAAGACAGGCGAGTCCCGATTCAAGTTCAAAGACAGGCAAGGCCCAAGTCAAGTCCCAAGTCAAGATTGACAAGTCTCAAGTCAAATCCCAACTAGAGACTGACAAGTACCAAATCAAGTCCCAAGTCAACACTGACAAGTTCCAAGTCAAGACTGACAAGTCCCAAGTCAAAACTGACGAGTCCCAAGTCAAGACAGGCAAGTCCCAAGTGAAGACTGACAAGTCCTGAGTCAAGTCCCAAGGCAAGACAGGGATATCCCGAGTCAAGTCCCAAGTCCTAAACTTTGAGTTTCAAGTCCTAAACAAGTCATAATGTGCTCTTCACCAAATGTAATGCCATTTTAACTACAGAGCGTTCAATAAAGTAATGTTAATTCTTCATGGTTTTCTCCTGCAACTTCGTGGTTTTCTCCTGCAACTTGGTTGGATCCTGTCGGATTGGGGCCTCCGGAACCGGTTGATCCGTCTTTGTGCACGCACTTTTTAAATAAGATACTTTTTAATCTTGGGCTTTGGGGGAAGGTATCAAGTATTTTCAACTCAAAAGGCTCAAGTCCAAGTGAAGTCACGAGTCACTGGTGTTAAAGTCTAAGTGGAGTCGCAAGTCTTTTTTTATTTTGCCAAGTCAGTCTAAAGTCATCAAATTTGTGACTCGAGTCCAAGTCATGTGACTCGAGTCCACATCTCTGATTCATACCGCAACAAATATAAAACTGGTATATATCATCTTTGTATAAATACTTTATCCTATATTCAGTGTCTACAGAAGGAGAAACTAATCTATCTTTATACTCAATCAGCTGCAGTCGTTCTGAAACTGGTGAATGAGCCCTTACATTAGACAATGGGACTACTTTGATGGTTATCAGTAGTGAAGAGTCATCAATCTGCACTATATTCATCAAAGTGTAAACTATGAAAACGATGACATATAACTCACCGGCAAAGCCTGAAGGACAGATGCACTCATAGTCTGCAACCAGGTCAATACATGTGGAATTATTGCCGCAGTATCCATGGACACATTCATCATAGTTGATTTCACAGTTTAACCCCCCGAACCCTGGTATGAAGAGAGAAAAAGAAACCTCATCAGTAAACACCAGACATGAAAAGATACTAATGCACCCAATAGCAATTTATTGCTGTTGTGACATTTTACATGACTTTTCAACGCAAGCTCATCACAACTAAACAAGTACATACAGAGAGTAGATTGCACCACAGTCTGTATTTGAGGAAGTAAATTATATTGTTTTGTCATATTATGTGTGACATTTTTTTTCATGGAGAAGTTATACCAGCATATTTGATATTATAAAAATAAAAGGTTAAAGTCATGAAGTAAAAGTGAGTGCTGCCAATTTCTGACATTTTAGTCCCCCATAAATATATTCTACCGCATGGTCACGCTATAAAATGACTATCATTAGCACTGTCACACACTGCAGCTACAGGAGGCCCATGACTAATGCTTGGCTATCTGCACCATCAGTGCAGGTCAAATTCTCATCATTTCTCAAACTGACCATGGAACCAATTTCCACCTCTCTCCATGTCATAAAATTTGACAATTATCCTGACTTCATTAAAAATGCATAACAGGCTTCACCCGCAATCAAGGTTTAATCAGAGGTACGTCTCCCAGGTAAGATGTCAACTGGACCAAGAAATTATTGGAAAAATAGCTGAGATTTACTCCTTCTTACTCCAATGATGCGGGCGACAATTTCTGGTGGAATGATTTTATGTCATCGGAGAAATTTAAAGCAAATATTTGTTAACCTCATGGGTACTGAACTGAAAGGCAGGAGATGTGAGAAAATGTGTAATCATAATGAATAAAAGGTAGCAATCAACATCATGTGTTAAACAAAACACCTCTTGTTGAGAATATACAGGATTTCATTCCAAGCAAACACTACAACAACTGAGTTCACTGATTAGTCCCTGCTCTTTGGCTCAAGCTCTTTGTGCTAATCAGAAAAATTGCCTGTTGGGTTTGATTAGGCCAAATTTCTGTTAACTCTCAACCTTCTTTGGGACATGGCTGTACAGGTGTTGAGATAAACATCATCACATCGGGGGCGAAACAGATGATAAGGACCGAGAATCTCTTCCAGTTGTGCAAAAATGGTTCAATCCTTGCACATTCCACAACTGAATGAAGGTAGTTATCTTATGTTTCTTTTCAGGACATATTGCAGCAAAATGGGTATACAGATAAGAAATAGCCTGTAAGAAATGCAATGTGCAAGCAGTAGTCTCTTCGGTGTGTAGTCTCTCGGTTCATGTTGAATGTTTTGTTTTTTGATTGTTCAGATATACCGAGGAGATTTTTTAGCAGGCGAGTTTGAGGAGATTTCAAATCCATTTTCTGCATTAATGAGTCATTGAGTTGATAATGTTAAAGGTACAGTGTGTAGGATTTGGAGGCACCTACACCAGTGGTGTGGTTGCAGATTGCAACCAACTGAGTACCCCTTCGCTCCCTCCTCCCTTTACAAGACTGTGAGCTGCCGAGTGCAAAACCGTGGTAACGCCGTTTGCCTTGCTCAGAGGCCATCCTTACCATAATAACACTACTTTAGGAGCAATGGAAGTCAGACGGCGGCTGGCGGTACCACGGTTTTTGAACTCTGCAGATCACGTTACAACAGTTTCACAAGCCTCTTGGAGAACTACAGTGTCCTTCAGGTAACGTAAAAACGTGAAAGGCTCTCTCTAGAGCCAGTGTTTGATTTGTTCATTCTGGGCTACTGTAGAAACATGGCGGACTCCGTAAAGAGGACCCTTGCCCTATGTAGAAATGAAAGAGTCATTCTAAGCTAACACAAACACAACAATTCTTAGTTGCAGGTGATTATACACTAATGAAAACACAGTTATGAAGATATTATTTTCCATTTCTGCTAATAGATCCCCCAAAATTTGATACACTGTTGGTTTAAAGTAATTGGTTCGGTTCTTGAATTGATTAGAAACATAGTCCATTATCATAAAGATCTGAGAGGCAATATATTACTTTTTGATTAAAAAAATAAAATAGATATGAACAAACTCATAATTAGGCAAGTGGCCCTATTTTTTTCCTATTTATTTTAAACCATTTGAGACTGTAGACTGTCATTGGAACAAAGTATGCTACCCTGATGATTTTTACTGTGAATATTGGTCCCATCAGAGGAGATGTGATGAAGTTTGTACAGACTATTCAGTTTATCTAGGATTTTTATACCTAGTCACTTAAGTGAAATGAGTTGTAGCTGCGTTTGTTTCCTGGATACTTTTATAAGATGAGTTTTTCCATGTATGGTTGTTGAACATCAGCACCAAATGGAAAATTGCCTAGCTCGTAGATTTGAGTGGAAATAACTCAATGTTTTTCATCTCTTATTATATCCATTTATCCACCGGAATAACAAATAGACCCCCAAATAACAAAATGGAGAAAGAATGAGTGTAAAAGTGTTTCTGAATGGCTTTTATTCATTTAAGTCAGGGTCATAACTCCGGGACTGAAACTGGTTGGTTGCACAACAACAAAGGTCTGAATTAGCCACATAATCATATTGCCTCGTCTGTTTGGGGGATCTAATTGCATTGCAACTTACCCTCTGAGCAGAAGCACTGATACAGGTCAACGCCGTCCACACAAATACCACCGTTCTGACAGGGCTCTGACTCGCACTCGTTGAGGTTTACTTCACAGAATGACCCTTCAAACCCTGCAGCATAAGTAAAAAAACAAAAAAAAAAAAACGTTATTGGAATCCTTTTTGCCTGGTTTAATTCCTCAGCCAATTAGGATCAGCATGACTTTGTTTTCACAAACAAAAGCTGGGTTTCAAAGCGTGTATTGATTCAAAGAGCTTGCTGGGCACATGCAGACTCAGCTCACTGGATCATTTAATCATGTTTAATAAGAGCCAGTCATTGCCCTTCTGATTTATTACATTAAACAAGACAAATCCAGTGATTTTTAAGATCAAATTCAATCTATACACAAAGGGAACCACATGAAACAAATAACACACATCAGTGCACATGTGTAAAAACACACACACACACACACACACACACACACACACACACACACAGGCCATTAAAGAGAAGAAACACATCAGTGTTTAAGGCACATTATTGCCGCTGCTACACAGGCTGTTTGTGGGTTAACCTCACATGTATCTACCATCGAGTCGTTGTTATGTGTTTCACACAGTCAGCCAAGAACTAAACAGAGCATAAGGGTCCTAAGATGCTCTTCACAAATAGGAATGTGGAAAAAATGAATAAGCAGTTTTCCCTCCAAAACAATACTGTAGGGTTGTATAAAAACAACAACAACATAAACAGCTGCTGTATTGCGAAAACCTGCGGTATGACAAAAAACGTCTCATGCCAAGTGGGGCTTTTGATGAAACAACAGCTTTTGAAGCTCAACGATTTTATGGCAAAAATAACTGAAAAGATGTTCCTTTGAAATAAATACTAATGCAAAACAAAAAGCTGTCAAAAATAGTGTTTTTGCTTGTAAAAATACAATCATTGCCCTGCAAAAGCTGCTGTTCAAGAGAGTTTAACAACTTTAAAATCTGGGAAGAATTTCCCCAACAACCTTCATAACAAGCCAGTCCTGTATTTCCTTTTTTTTCTTTTTTTGCATAATTAATACAGACGCAAAATCATACAAGCAAAATCCACCATTGCGTGTTCATACAACTTTCTCAGTTTAAGGATATGATTTTGTCCGAGTACTAAATAGTAGGTCAAAAAGTTGACAGCGTGTAATATACAGTATAGCGAGGGAGGGTATGAGTAACATGTTTTGCAACACATTAGGTTGGCAAGCATCAGGTAATATGGATGCCAAGACTGCCGACCTGAAACATCTAGACAAGACAACATCTCGCAGTTTGCCCTTGAGAAGTGATCTGGGAAGAGCAGCTCGCCGCAGGTTGCTTTCATTTACATAAGAAATCACTCACAATCCTTCACTTTGACATCCGCCGAGCATAAGTGCAACAGGAGTAATGAAGTTAGGGTTATTGATTGGGTTACATGAACTTCTATGTAATAGCCATTCATTTGAGAAAGAGATAGCAGTGCCGGTGTGGAGTAGTCTCGACTGAATTATGATTGGTTTGGCAAGAAAAAACTGTTTTCATCTCAAGTGCTGTCACTGTATCCAGGAATAAGCTGCATGATTTTCCTGTGTGTGTACACACAGTACCATACCAGCACTCTGTCACTTACTGCACATACATCCTTGACTTGCAAGAGTGTGAAGCCTGGTTACCCCTGGCAAGCCTCAGAGTATCTAACAGGTCAAGCCTCTTCCTCTGTGTTATCCCTGTCACTGCTGGCAGCTACTGCTGTGATAACACTGTCATCCTCATGGAGGGGAATCAGCGGGACTTGACTGACACACAAACAAAATTGTTTCTTTTTCTGCAGGAGCTGTCAAATTAATCTGTGTGAATCAGCATGAGATTATCGGATGATTATGAAGGTGTTATAAACGTTATGCACCAGTTGTGGGATTGTTTTTTTGATGCATGATCAGTGGTTCCCAATGTATTTTCCTTTAAGCCCTCCTACTTGTTTCTAGGAAAAGCTGAGCAGTTGAGGAAATACCAAGTAACGCCCACCAGCCGATGTTTCTGAAAACATTTGAGGCAAGAAATAGGCATTACAGTAACAGAATATTGATTCATATTTGATCAGCGCTGCCTAGTTTGACCGTTTGATCAGAGTTCATGAATGATTGACAGCTGCCTCTGTTGAATGGACAGCCAGTAGGAACGCTCTCTCTCTGAAATGACCTGTGATTGGCCAAAGTCTCCTGTCACGGGCTAGATTTTTTAAATGCCATTTATAGATGCCAAAAACATTCTGGCTAACCCCACTTTAATTAATTAACTATAATAGCCAAATACTCCAAAATAGATTTTTTGTTATTGTGGTTAAGTAAATGTAATTTATGGTGCTGTTAGATTTCTGCTGGAGCACTCTGTTAATTCAGGTGTAGGCCTCCCTTTGTGTGCGTCAAGCAGGAGAACAAATTGTTTTTTGACCATAGTGAAAATGTTGTTTTTGAGAGGCTAAACTCCAACAAATATGGATAGAAGCAGAATATTTTGTTGTACCAAGTAGCAAAAAGTAATTTTTTAAATAGTTTTATATACAGAATTTTGTATAAATTTTCCATTAAGTTTGTATTTATGATTTTAGTTATACATGAGCAAATCTAATTTTGACAACCTCAGTGCAGACAAATCCTGATGCACCCCCAGTGATCTTTGGACAGACCCCAGGTTGGGAACCTCTGGTCTGATAAAACAAAAAGTAGATTTACTTTTTGATCTACAGACTGCTAAATATTACCTCAAGCTGCAGTATTTACTGTACAGCCACATACTCCTGTTAAAGTGACCTTGAAGCATGAGTAAATGCAGGATTTTCCACCTGTTAATATGCTGCATGATAAATACTAATGGTCCGTTAAAGGTTTTTCTCACCTCTTTCACACGTGCAAGAGACATTCTGTCCATCCTTGGTTTCAGCGCATATTAATGTATGTTCACCGCATAGACCAAATGAGCAAAGGTCAATATCCACGGAGCAGTCTTTCCCCTTGAACCCTGCAATGAAAATTCAAGGTAACAATGGAGAAGGACAATTCAGCCAAACCTTGGGAAACAAGCAACACGGTCTGAATTCATGAAACAACACACATTACGCAACACATATTTATGTGGCTGTATGTTTTATTAGGTGTAGACACCTTTTCTTTAGCACATTAATGGGGGTATTGATTCCTCCCTTTGCAATCTACCTGCTATGCAGTATGCTAATTGAGTGAATCATTGACAGAGACCCACCCTACCAAACTGATCTATATCACATTTATCTGCCCCACCAAATGCACGTCTGCATGCCACTGATAGATACCCATGTCAATATCTATTGTTGTAAATAAAGCACAGGCAGATGGTGTGACTGATACTCATTACACGTGTTTGTACAAATAAAGAGGACTCAAAGGGAGAATCCGAAAATAGATCAGTGTTTTTTCCACTCTGTCCAACCCCGTGGCCATTTGGTAATGTGGGTAAAAAAAATGCATTTATTTGTTACATTCACAAAGGCTGGGAGATTCAGTTTATGGAGCCACAGAATTTTTGACTTTTAGTAGCAAAATGTTCTAAATTTCCTCCTCACGCTAACCAAAAACCTCTTTGAATCAGAAACATCTAAACAGGAAGAATGAACCCATATCTCCGTCGCGTTAATCTAAATGTTCAGTCGGTGTCTGCAAAGTAGCTCTCACTCACTGGCAAAGGACTTGAAATATTTCAAACATCCCATCCTAATGCAAATCCTTTTTTTATCAAGACTTGAGTACACTCACAGGACAGCAGCTGTATTAGATTAGGTACTTCCTGTTGTAAGTAGTCTCCACTTTCTTTACATTGTGTTTCCAGAGCCGCGTACTTTACATCAACACATCTATCTGGATGTTTGATGACCTTCCAGCTACCCTTTTCTCATCATATTATGTATTGCCTTGACTAGTTAATGGACAGCTATTGCCTCCAACAGAGTGTTTCAGAAGTGTTTAATAACCAATTGTGCATGCAATTCACTCTGAAGTTAATGTTGCATGAAGGAATGTCACATTTACGGTGTCACCATCTCCAAATGGGACTCCCCATTCTATCTGACAGCGACTAGCGGCTCAGCTCAACTCTGCTGCAGAAACAAAAGCACAATGTGTTTTTCACTCCATCACAAAATGTGCAGTGGTAACAAGACACACTGTGATGTATTGTTGAATACGTTAAAGCCAAGTCCTTGTGTACCCACGTTCAGTGGTTAATGATAACAGCCGCGGGTCATAACTACTCCTTGGCTCCGAGAACTGCTGTTCATCAGCACATTTAGTCATCGCTCATCGCCAACGTTCTGGTCGCTTCACTGAGCTGAAAAACTGAAAATCATGTTCTTGGATGGAAATCACCAAATCCAGTTGTTACTTCTAAGTGAGTTTAATAAATAATAATAAATGAGGCTGACATACTAATGTACAATTATGAAACCTGGATTTAGCTTGCGTAGATCATTACCTCCACCAAGTCGACAGGCCATTAAATAGGCGTTATCATGTGCTATGAGTACCATAGATGTGGATCAGTCGGGTTCTACTACTCCCAATAGTAGGTTTTATCATCTACTCACATGGTAGATCATCGGAAAAAAGGTATAAAAGATCACAACAGCGGCCTCTAGCGACTGTAGTAATTATGACAGGAGCAGAAGCGGAAGTGAGTAGTTGTAGTATAGACAGCGTGACCAACAATGTGTAGTTGTCTTTGTGTTCACAAGCGTTAAGTGTTTCAAGTCAAATGGAATTATTTTAATCCAAAACAATGTTTTTCCCGAAACGTAACAAAGTGGTTTTGTTTCCTAAACCTAAAGAAGCCTTTTTGTTTGTGTTCAAAACGTAACATTTCATTCAGTTTTACAACTTGTTAAGCTATGTTCACACTATGAGCATCAAAAGCAACCAAAACAGCCAAGCGTGGCCAGCTACATTGTTAGTGCTTGTTACTCACGCTCCTTGATGTAGTTATGTCGATAATTAGCATTGGAAACTGGCTAATGGTATTTTTGTAGATGGAACGGAGTGAAACAAAAACATTTGATTGGTTGACACTTCCCTGCATCACTGTGGGGCTGAAAAAAAGTTGAGACCAGTTCAACATTATTGTTGCGCGTCACAACCGTCACGCAGCAACAAGTGTCGGGTGTCTGTTTGTAGCTTCATGTCACCGGCTTCCATTGAAAATTACTTGTAGCCTGTTGCTGTGTCACTCGCAGTGTGAACACAGCATTAGAACTTGTTGCTTTTAAGTTTCGTTTTCACATTTACAACATGGTAGGCCCCAAATGACACACTTCTATGGTGCTTATAGCAACCAATAACGCCTATATAATGGCCTGATAACAGTCAAATCGGGTGACCAAATACCTTATGTCTCTGGCCTTTTTTGTTGGTCTGTGTGTAAGTTAGTAGGGTAAATACTAAACAGAATTCAATGACATTTGGTGTAAAGTCTGGTGAGGGTTCCAAGGAAAGAGTCATTAGTTTTCAGTTCTGGTCAAAATCGAATAACAACTACAATTTTAGTTTAAGAAAAATCTGCATCAAATGTTTGCTAAACTGTTTCTCAACCTTTCCTCCTATATTTAAATTGGCACATAAATTATTTGGATGAGCCAAGTCAGGTGACGAAGTCAGATGTAGACTCAAATAAAATGTCGTAGTTGCTGAATGTGTCAGTTACTGTAACCAAGTTTAGATGACATGCACATTGTTAGTCATGCTGCAAAATTTGGTCACGGTAAGTGGCATGACAGCGACATTATGAATATAAATGGTGCTGACTTTGTGGTCAGCTGGAGTCAGACTCAGTGACAGGATTTAGACATTTTCCAAAAACCATGACTGCCATAAACTAATTAGCATGATCGCCAGTCGCTATGTGTGTTTTGATGGAGATCCAGGTGCAGATTTGTATTTCCTCTCACCAAAACAACAACTGTAGAGGATTGTGCAACCTTGGCCGAAGTGACCCTGAGAGCTTTAGTCATAATAATAACTAAAACAAATTATACAGTAATCAAAGTTCAGCTGGACAAAAAAAGACATACTGCACTTTAGTTGGAAGACAGTGATCTGATTCTGATTCTTTCTGTGTGTTTTTGTAGGGAGAAGCAAGCAAACCTGACACACCATTTATCTAATTGGATTTCTGAAAAGATAAAGTGATCAGAAACACCTGTCTATAAATCTTTCAATGAAATTAAAACAGTAATGGAAGCTTTACTGACACATTGGTGTTCTGTTCTTGCCCAAATCTAATCTGAGCAAAGGGCAGAAAAAATATTAAGAGCAGATTATGTACAGTGATGCATTTGCCTTGTCCATTACATCATAAAAACCATGTAACAGGCGCTACACATGTTTCAAGGCAGTAAATGTCTTAATGACTTCACCCACATTTGAGGTGATTTATTGTGCAGTGAAATAGAGGCACATTTGGCTGAGGGAAAGGCACAGAAATCTAAAACAAGATGACAACAAAACAGCAGTGATATTGCCTCACTGCATCAAATTCAAACAACTTAAGAATGATGGTAGACTTTGAGATATCCAGCATAACTTCTGCCCTTGTGGAATATATTGAGAAAATACTAAAAGCAAAACAGACCCGCTGCCCGGTGCCAGAGTGCAGGCTGTGTCCGGTAAACACCTACGTTTTGTGGATTTTATTTGTCAAATATTTGTCTGTAATCCTGTTCTGTGGATTGTGGCTGTTTACTGTTGAGTGTGACATTGGACTGTGACATTCTGACTTGTGCAATCAAGTAGTGATTAAGTATTTTATTACCAGAGGGCACAGTAAAATCAGCCGCACACTGAGGAAGGCAACACCTCCCTCTATTATGGACTGATTATGGATTCTTTTCTGGAACACGTGTCATAAAATGTCTTACATATACAAATGTGTAGTACACAATGTTACTTGATTAGAGAACGATGGTGAAAACAAAATCTCAGTCTAAATAGGGAGGTCATTCATTTTTAGCAAAATAGTTCTCCCCGTGTTAGCGTGGGTTTTCTCCGGGTACTCCGGTTTCCTCCCACAGTCCAAAGACATGCAGGTTAGGTTAATTGTTTTTTCAAACCTTAACCCATAACACAGATTTATTACTTCTATTTGCTTTACGTAGAACCTTTTTTAGATGCTTTCTAAATGGTTTCTTGCCTGCATTGATAATTCCTGTCTTTGCTATCTTTGGAAGCACACCTTGAACAAAAATTGAAAAATGATCAAAGTAAACAAGTTTGCGTGTAAATGCACGAGAAATAAACTCCCCACGTATTCCCGAGATACAGTATACAGAAAATTAATAGCATGATATTTTTGTAAACCTGCTCAATAATACACAAGTAGTTGGTACTTACCAAGAGGACAATGACAAATGTAGTCATTTATCAGATCCATGCACGAGCCTCCGTTTAGACAAGGCAGCGACCAGCAGTCATTTACATTCTCAGAGCAGCTCCTTCCTGCAGGATAAGGACAGAAACAAAAGCTCTATTTAGTGTCACAGTTTAAAATGTGTTTATACTAACAGGTTTTGCTGTCACTGTGGATGTTTCATGATTATTGAAACTCTAGTATGTGAATAATAATAATTCTAAATGCATTCAGAACATATGCGGTACACATTTCTGTTTATTTTCCCTACAATGAGCGGCACCTGGTTTATTGGTGACAGGGTTTTATTTCACGAGGCAGCTGATTGCCTCTGATTCCACTGGCTCAAAATGTGATTGAATGATTATGTGTTCAGCACGTTGCAGCTTGTATGTTTGCAGAAATGGTGTAACCTCAATTTTATTATCCTCTGGGCAAGAGTTAGATACGAATTGATTCCAGATTTTACTGACAAATTTAATGCTCCGCTAGGCCTGGCCCCTGGCGATATTTCAGACCTCTTAGTTCTCTGTGAGCCGCAGAGCTCATAGAGAATAAACAGCCCAACATCCTCCGGCGCTGCTCTCCTACCTGCACTGCTGTCCACACCAAAGGTAATTGTACTTCTGCCATCACGACCCCACACGCTGGCAAGTGCTCTGTTAATCATGTACTGTAAGATACTCACATAATTAAGGGAGCTGCTGACTGCACCTCCAGCCTAAATATATTGTACAAGACACACTTTATACTGCACACTCTGTGATACTGAGCCAGATCGTTATACTGTATGGCGGCCAATAATAATTCATTTAACTGCTTACACATTACTGCACCACCGTCTAATTCAGACATTTTCACCACATGTGGCCAAGATTATTAACAGTCCACATTATGCCAAATGTCTAAGAAATAGACAGACTATTTTAAATGTACATTATCTAACTCACACTCTTGATTTTGGCATAATTAGATAATATGAAAGGGACATTTTTACAGTATTGAATCTGCACATTTTAAAGCTTCGGTAAGCAGGATGTTTTTGGCATCATTGGGCAACAAATCCATAATAACCTTTCAGTATATTTGAATTCAAGTGTTCTGGAAGATAACTAGACTTCTGCACCTCATGGGTCTGTTTTCAGGCCCTAAAAAACTTTGGCCAATCACAGGTCATTTCAGAGAGAGCGTTCCTATTGGCTGTTCATTCGAAGGAGGCAGCTGTCAATCACTCACGATCTCCGATCAAACGATCAAACTAGGCAGCTTCGATCAAATATGAATCAATATTCTGTTACTGTAATGCCTATTTCTCACCTCAAATGTTTTCAGAAACATCGTGTAGTGTACTGTATAGCTGTAAAATTAGAAAGTTTGCTCCGCCTGATGGGCGGTGCTTGGTATTTCCTCAACTGATCTCAACATGGCTGCCTGGTCACAAACTTTCTCATTTTACAGCTAAACAGTACACTACAAGATGTTTCTTAAAAACATTTGAGGTAAGAAATAGTCATTACAGTAACAGAGTATTGATTCATATTTGATCAGCGCTGCCTAGTTTGACCGTTTGATCGGAGTTCGCAAGTGATTGACAGCTGCTCAGAGACAGCAGACTCCAGCTCAGCTCTGATTGGTTGTTTTCCTCCAGTCAGTGAAATCTTGTAGATGCCACTAGGAGGGCACAGAAGCACATGACTTTTTTCAGATTACCCGTCTCATGCACTACTGTCAGGATATAGTGACCGTTTTACATAAATAACTTTTTTTAATCACATTTGCTCCATTTCTACCCACTGCTGCTTTAACATAAACAAAACATTGTAACAGGTAACTTTAACGGAGTCAATTTTGCCGTAAAAGCATCTGGTTAACATGGCACAGATGTTCTTTAAATATCAGTATATCAGTATATAACAGTGATGAATGAACGCACACCTTCAAGCTACAAGCTTTTGCATTTGGTTATGTTCTAAATAACTCAAGTGAATCGTATTTCTCCTACATTCATTACTGCAATGAAAAGGGGCAAAGACACGATTTGTATGTCACTATAAATCTTGTTCTAATGAGTAATGATTTAAACAAGAAAATTGCCTTCCCAATACTATCAAAGTATTTTGACAATTAAGAAACTGTTTTATTCACACTACTGCTACAATATATGTCTGATTTCAATCAGTTCTATGTAAAGTAATTCCAATTGTCCATCTATTTCCATCATATGCCCTCACCACTGATGCTAACACAATTTCAATGTGAAAACTGTACCCAATGTTCAATTCTGAGCCAATTCTGCCGAACTTTCTGTGTGAATGCTGCATATTTCAAACACTAAAGCCTGATATCTCTGTGGCTGGCCACACTAATGGCTGCAAATAGGCTCACACATTCGCATCAGATGGTCTCATACCCTCAAACCCTGGGGGACAGTGGCACCGATAATCACTGATTAGGTCCACACAGGTGGCGCCAATTGCGCAGGGGAAGCTGATGCACTCATTTGTTTCCAGTTCACAGAGCGACCCTTCAAATCCAAGCACGCAGCGGCAGGTGAAATTATACTGCTGGTCCAGGCAAACACCGTGTTCGGAGCAGCGATGGCCAACACAGTAATCAATGTCCTCTTCACAGTAGACGCCCGTGTATCCTCTGGGACAAAGGCAGCTAGCAACAGATTAAAGAGAATTTCTTAATACTGTATATAGAGGTAGAGGAACACTTTCAGCCCTGGAGGAAGAGAACAGCAAAATGTCACGGCTTTTACAATCATTGACATTCTGGCGCCCGAATGGCCCGAAGACAATCAAGAGTTGAACACTCACCTGTAACCGTCAATCTCGTCCACACAAGTGGCTCCATTTTGACACCAATGTCGAACACAATAATTGACATTTATACGGCAGTTCGGACCGGACCAACCAGGTGCGCAGATGCAGGTGTAGCTACTGCCGTCGTTCAGCACACAGCGTCCTCCGTTGGCACATGGCTGTCGATAGAACACAGAGCCGTCAGATACATGCGTTAAGAAATATGCCGCTTTGTGTGCAAAAGTGAAATCGCTTCATCTTGTATGGTAATATTTTAGATTGGACTGAGCCTGGTCAAAAATGTAACCATTATTTTACAACGCAACCCCTAATCATTTCTTGCTCCTGGCTGCCTGAAAATGAGCTTCATTACAGCCACATGACACACTCATGAATACTGATCCATTGCTTTATACCGGGTGCACTCAGTATTCCACGTAGCATCTACATCCTGTCTAACAAGACAAGATCAATGGTCATCGAGGGCTAAACCTCCCAAGAGTTCTCTGTAACAAAACAGATACGCCTGCTCGCTGGTACATGTGTG